>VXAC01000514.1:70906-186526 GCA_013399225.1 Rhipidura dahli
TTTTTTTTTTTTTTTACTTTTGAGCTGGTATTCCAGGAAAGCCCATTTAAAGCTGGCAGCCTGCTGCCGGGGAGCAGCTTGCCGGAACCGAGCGCCGTCGTGTGATGCCGAAGGAGCCACGCCGAGGGTTGGGGATGACTGATGGTGTGAGGTGTCGGTGGAAAGGAGGGGAAAAGGGGGATGTTCTCACTCCGCTGAACTTCCTTCCTTTGTGTTTCCTATTAAGCCGAGGGAGCCGCGCTGATGCGGCTGCTTTTGCAGCCTTCCAAGCTCCCATTTAATTGTGGATGATTTCATCCCGGCCTTTTTTATGCTGAAGCCAGTGGCCTGCGTCATGCAGCAGTGAATTTAGGCAGATTTTATTTGCATGTGAGTCATTGAGCTTTTCCAGCTGAATGTCACCAACTTGGAATTTTTCGTCTGATTTTTGTTGTTGTTTTTGTCTCTTGGTGTTTTTCCACCGGCCTTTTTTCCCCTGCCCTTTGCTGCCTGCGCCCCCTCGTCCCTCAGCAACCTCCCCCCAGAAAAAATAGGAAAAGACTAAATGGGAGTTTGAGTTGGCAGTGCGAAAGGACTGGATTAGGAATGTTCGGGGAGAGGGGGGGAAAAAGGATGCTTTATGTCGCTGGGAGGGAAGGAGCAGAGCCAAGTCAAATTGAGGGCTCTAATTTGGGAGCGGTGTTATTACAGGTCAGAGGGAGTCAGTTACTGGCTAAATTGGGAGAGTTGTCACATGCCAGGGCTGGAAATGCTGCTCACATGGCTGGGGCACACAGGCTCCTGGGCAACTCGGTTTGATTTTGTTGACAACGCTTTAAAAAAATCAAAAAAATCAAAAAAAACCCCTTGTTTATTTTCCCTCAAACACAGGCTCCGTAGCAGCGTCCCTCTGCCTCCACTGCCGGCTCATCCCAGCCCTTGCTGCCCTTTGCACAGAGTTTATAAATAGAGCAACTCCTCCATTATGTGCAGCTTCAGTCTCTTTATTTTTATACTGGAATCTGTTCAATGATTAACAGTTTAAACCATGTGCTGTATATCAATACCTTGCATACCCTTCATAACTTATTTTTAGTATTATTTTTCCCCCATCTCAATCCTTTATCCATTTTAGGCAGCACCATTATGACATTCAGATAATTTTTTATATATTTATTTTAGCCTTTGAAGGAACTTATCTGCATTTCAATTAAGCTTTTGGTAAAAGGCTTTTTGCAATTGAAATTAAGAAGTCAGAAGAGTATTTCCTCTGTGCCTGTGGTTGTGCCTGTAGTCTCCTCACTGAAAGTCAGGAAGATTTGGGCATTTTTATGGATTAGGCTCAAAGAGATACAGAAATTGCCTGTTTTATTTCTTTGGCTTCCTGCATCCTAGGAAATTCCACTGAAAATCTGGATTTGAGGGCGTGTTGAGGCATGTGAGCAATATAACCCTGGTGTAAGTGAAAGCAGGCAGTGAACTCATTTCCCACCTGCACCCCAGGTCCCAGAAGCAGCAAAACCAGCAGCATTTTCCCAGCAGCTGAGCTCACGGGCTCCAGGGGGTGATGGGACTTCTGGAAGCAATCTGCAGCCCCTGTTTAATTATGTTTTTAATCCTTGCTGACCCATCCTGTTGCCATGGGCCGGGCTCTGCGGGCCGGCTGAGCTCAGCTGGCTTTGCACAGCAACCAACAAAAGCCACTTGACTCAGGATCTCGTCAGGATATCTTTGTCCATCAGACCTGGCACGGCTGCTCTGATATTCCTGCCTCCTCGTTGCATGCACAAGGGCTGATGGATTCCCCTCTGCTGTCCATGAGAGACATAATTTTGGTGTCATTTCTGCCGTGAGAGCCTTCTCCACCCACCTGTGGATGGTGCTCCTGTTTTCTCCTGCTCTCCTGCCCCAGTGGGCAGAGGTGGAGCATCACCCCACCTGACAGTGCCCACAGCTTTTGATGGGGCTTTTGCACCTTTGCACGCTCTCTGTGCTCAGCTGGGACCCTGGCACTATTTTCCTGCACTTCTCAAAGTCCATCCTCCCCATCTGAGCTTTGGGAGCAGGATGCCCATGATGCCCAGGAGCTCGGGTGCTCCAGTGAGTCAAGGGAAGCTGGCACTGAGCGTCCTTGTCCGGTGTCAGGTTGGCTTCACTCCTCAGGACGACTCTCATAGGAGGTTGGTTGTTTTGTCTGCCAAGCATCTGTCCTCGTCCTGACCTTGGGGTGAGAAGCAGGAGGTGGCACCTTGTCCTTGTTGATGCCCCCCCTGGCTCCAGGCTCTCATTTCTGACACATTTCCCACATTTCTCTGTCCGAGCACTGAGCACTTGTTGGATTTTCACTCTGGTTTCCCACCTGCTGGCACTGCTGCCATCAGTGTAGACATCACTCCACGCTGGCTGGACTGTGGCTTGTGAAATGAGTGAGGCAAACTCCTCTTTCCCAAGGTGTTCTCTGTGCCAGGGCTGGCCACAATGTGTTGAGAAGCTCCAATACCATCATTCATGTGGTGTAGACTCCCTTGGCACCCGTGGGGCTTTTGATAAGGTTTCCCAGCGTGTCATCCTTGCTCTGAGTCAGTGAAATGCTCTCAGCGTTGGAAATCTCTGCACTAAATTAAAGTCCTGTTGCTAGGGAGTGTTGTGATAATACAGGGTATTATGCTCCCTACCAAAAGTGTGCAACAGTGCAGCCTGGAAAACAAATCCATAAAACCTCCTGTCGGATGCACAGTGTGAAAATCTAGTGTACTTCAGCTCAGTATTAAATATGTCATGGAAAAAGGCTCCCACTCCTCCTGAATTTCCTGAAAGTCTGCTTTGGGCTGAAAACTGTAGTGGCTGGAGCCAATTTAGAGGAGGAAAAATCCCTGCTCTTGTTGCTGTCTGCAGAAGCTCCTTAATGATCGTGCCGTGCAATTCTCCAGTGCTAAAAATACATCACTTCTGGGTTTGTGCAAACAGCCTCCTAATGACTGGAGCTCTGGCAAGCTCAAGAGGTAGAGGGGGAAAATAGTGGCAAAAATATGAAAATCTTACTCATTTCTACTCACAGTGGAGCTGGGCTCTTCTGTTCTTGTGGATCTCAGCAGGACTTAAGTGATGTTTTGGTGAGAGATATTCTGGTTTGTTCTGCATCTGACCCAAATAATGGGCATTCTGTTCCCAGTTTGAGTTTACAAGTTGTGTGGAGGGTGCTGCTGCTCTGTCTGCTGGTGGGGTTTTCATCAGCCTGTTTGGGGTGACAGGATGGCAGGATCTGATCGAGGGTTGTCCTTGAGCCTGGCTTCAGTGCCCAAATTCCCAGCTCCTGCTAACACTTGATGGGGCTGCTGCTGCTGTGGAGAGCATAATAGAGAGGGGAGCTGCCAGTGATAAACAGCTGAACTTGCTGTCCAAGGAGAGCTGCCTTTAAAAGGGCAGCAAGTCGAGTAGGGCTCATGTCTTATCTCACACAGGGGTTTTGGAGAGGGGAGCAGGGAGTTGTTTGCTTTTTATTTCCCCAGAACTTAAGATGTCATTCAGTCACCTGCTCCTTGCCTGGCATCCCAAGAATAGCAAGAAATTGCTGAAAGAGTCACTCAGAGAAGCTGTGGCTGCCCCATCCCTGAAGTATTTAAGTCCAGGTTGGATGAGTCTTGGAGCAGCCTGGTCTAGTGGAAGGTGTCCCATGGTAGGGAGGTTGGAACTGTGTGGTCTTGAAGGTCCCTTCCAACCCGAACCATTCCAAAATTCTATGAAACTGGCTGTTCTTCCAAAATGAGGTGCAGCAGCCCACGTGCCTCTTGCCACCCAGCTGTGTGGACAAACCCATCCCTCCTGCCTGTGCCCTGGGTGGTGGAGGACTCTCCTGTTGCACACAAGGAGCTGTTGCAGGAAAGTTGTGTCTTTGGAACAGAGTTGGTTTCGGTGGTTAAATATTCACTGCTGCATTTAGCAGGAAATACTGTGTAGTTAGTTTACATGGAGCTTCTTATCTCGGTAACTAGGAATGGAGCAGATGCTCCTTCCTGAATTATTCTGTGCTCTTGTTGGTGCTGAACCACAGGATCACAGATTGGTTTGGGTTTGAAGGCACCTTAATGATCAGCCCATTCCCCTTGGCAGGGACAGGAACACCTTCCACTAGACCAGGTTGCTCCAAGTCCTGTCCAACCCGGCCTTAAATCCTGCTCTGTAGTCAGAAAAACTTTGCTTTTCATCATTATGTGGCTCTTGCCTTTGTTTTTCCAAGGAACCAGTGCTGCCTGCAGCGGGGATTTCCCCGGCCACCACCTCTGTGGGACGTGCTGTGCTTATTGCTCCATTTTTTTTGCCTCTTTTCCCTGCATCCACTCTGGTCTGTTCACCTCCCCTCCCACTTGGAGCTTCTCTGCAGGAGCCTCTCTGGTGTGGAAAAGAAACATTAAGTACTTTCCTAATGTATTTTTAGCTTCTTGGAGTGTGAGGTAGCTGCTGGAAACACGGAGGGGAGCCAGCACCACGTGAACCCAGAGGTTGCTGCGCATCACTGGCAGATTTTCTGTCAAGCACGGTGCTCCCTGGCACTGTGAGGGAGCCAGGGCGTGAGGTGGGATGTGGGTGCTTGAGAAGGAAGAGATGGTGCATGTGCCTTGTGGGATCTCTGTCTGTCCTCTCCTCGTGGGTGCTGCTGGACAGAAGGTCTGTCCATCCTTCAGAGAGGTTGTCCACCCTTGAATCTGGGCATGAAAGTGACCAGTCAGGGAAAGGGGAATTCTGTGGCTGCCTTTTTACATCTTGTTACACACCAAAGATGCAAAGTGGGGTAGCACTGCTGAGCGTGTTGGACCTGGAGGTTGAAAGCTGTGGGGTTGGGTGCCAAGCTCCTAATCCCACACATAGCAGTCCCCAAGCCCTCCTGGTGCCCAGTTGCTTGCTGGCTGTTCCCAGCTCCTAGCAAAGGCTTGTTCCAGGGCAAGAGCTTCACCACTGCTTCCCAATTCCCTCCCCAGGTTGAGCTGTTCGACCTGAATGGGAGGGAGCGACAGCAAAAAGCTAGCCACGAGGCTTTATTGGCTTTTCCTCTGTCAAATCCTGCATTATCCGCCGGGGTGAGCGGTTTTGGTGACCTGTGAGGAAGCTGTTCCCAGGATGCAGCGCCGGGAGCCGCGGGAGGTGCCAGCCAGCCGTGGGTCCAGCGGGCACGGTGCTGCTTGGCACGGCTCCCGCTGCCTTCAGACGTGTGGGATTAGGTCCTCCGGCCCCGCTGAGCTCAGCGCTAGCTCAGGCACAAATTCAGACCCGCAGCAGGGGGAGGCTGGTGGGGTTTACACACCACACTGCAGCCTGGCGGGCGTGGAGGTGCTTGGGGATGCCAGCAGTGCCTTCTCCCCTGTGCTGGCTGTGATTTTGCATCGATTTTGGGGAGATGAGGAGCAGGATTCAGGGTCACTGGCGTTTCAATGTCAGCCTGCCTCTCTGCCTGGTGCAGTTGGCAGGTCTGCAGTAACCTTTATCATTGAGATATTTTTCCTTTTAATTAGAGTTGGTTGCAATAACGAGGAGGCACATGCTGAAATTCTGATTATTTGGCCTCTGGTGGAGGGAGAAGGCTGCCAGGTTTAACAGCGAGGGTATTGATGTGCTCTGGATGGGGTACAGAGTGTTTCCAACGGGGTTCTCACTTTGTTTTCCTTAATGTTGGCCTTTTGAGTGAGGCTGATTTACAGAGGGAATGATGTCAATTCGCCCAAAGTATTGTGACTGGGCCGAAGTGCAGGTGCTAATTACTGCAAATAATAATTTAAATCCCTTCAGCTGGAAACACTTTGGGCTTCACCTTCAACTGAGCTGCTGCAGCAGAAGCCGGGGCAGAGGTTTGTGTTTGCAGTAGTGTTGGACAGTGGATTTTTGTGATAGGTGGTGAGGAGCTGGACCATCTCACAGACCTGTAAACCCAGTTGTGGGAAGGCTGGGGCTGGCAGCAACCAGTGGTCAATACACTCAGTACAAATCCAGACTTGTGGGTGAAATCTCTTGATTTTTTTGCTCTTCTGCTTTATCTTTGCAGCAAACTATCCTGTGTGAGGTGGGGTGTGGTTTCTCCTCCCTGCTCATAGAATCACTGAATGATTTGGGTTGGGAGGAACCTTACAGGTCATCTAGTTCAGAATCTGAAGTCAGAGGAATTCAAGCATAAAACCAGATATTCAACTGGAATTGAAGGCAAACTGAAGTGCTTGAGAGAAAGTGGAACAAACAGACGTAGCATCCAGGTTTGTCTGATGATGGTCACTCACTGGGAGATGATGTGGCCAAGCAGAGGTTGTTGGGCTGTGTTCATATGCAGGGTCAGGTTTCTTGACCTCCTTTGGCCTGGTGAAGGCATCCAGGCATCTGGAATAGGTGTGAGATCCCAGGGCTCCCTGGAGATGACCTCAGTTACCGCAGATTTGGGGGATTTTGATGGAAGTGCAGCATCTCCTGTGGATGTGTGGAGAAGCTGGTGGGTAGTGATGTGCTGCTGGGTCTTTGCACAGCAGGAGGAGTCTAGGTGCTGATTTTTCTGCCTTTGACAAAAAAAAGTGGGTGCCCTGCACATAGCTCTGCCCAGGTTCAGTGTCACATTCATAATCCAGGAAACGGCGAACAATGGGAACCTCTTCTGGGAGCTGCTGAGGAAGCCTCTTGAAAAACCTTCCTGCAAATCCAGAAATAGCCATCTCTTGCTTTGTGGCCACCAATTCCAGGCTCACTGGAAGCAGTTGCCAGCTGCCTAAGCACGGATTGGGTTTCTCTTTTGCTGTTGGCCATCCTAGACGTGAAAATCTCGGTGCTGTCCATCCCTGGAAATGCTTGATTGCCATCCAGGAGCACCCAGTTCCTCCCTCCAATCCCTAATGCTGCAGTGTGCCACTTTACAAGATCAAGGATCTCAGCCTAAACTTTTAGTACAAATTCCTGTTTTTTCTCCCCAAATACATCTGAAGTTCATTTCAGCCCTGCTGGGAAGGTGCTCTGAGGGTGCCCTTCAGATTTGAGCATCTGGTTAATGGTTGGACTCAGTGATCTTGGAGGTCTTTTCCAACCTTAATGATCCTATGGTTCCCTCTCTTAGTCATTTCTTGCTTGGGTAAATTATCTGAATGGGCTTTTGAGAACTTTTTATGGAAAACTGAAAACAAGGGCATAATAAAACTGTAATTTGAGAGCAATTTGCTGACAACTGAAGCCCTTAAGTGCACTGACTTGGCATTGAGGGGCAATGATACCAAGCCTCCTGTGTGAACTCTTCTTTGTCACTTGGAAGATCCTTGGGTAGTTTTAAAACACTTCTAATCTTTAAATTGTTGTCCTTTTGGCTCAGGATAAGCTGTTTTCTATTTCGTAAGTTATGCATCACTCATCTCACTTGCTTTATCAAAATCACAGTCAACAAACTCATGGAATACTGGAATGGTTTGGATTGGAAGGGACCTGGAAGACCACCTCATTCCAACCCCCTGCCTCAGGCAGGGACACCTTCCACCATCCCAGGCTGCTCCCAGCCCCATCCAGCCTGGCCTTGGACACTTCCAGGGATCCAGGGACAGCCACAGCTTCTCTGGGCACCCTGTGCCAGGGCCTCACCACCCTCACAGCCAGGAATTCCCAGTTCCCAATATCCCATCCAGCCCTGCCCTCTGGCACTGGGAAGCCATTCCCTGTGTCCTGTCCTTCCATCCTTTGTCCCCAGTCCCTCTGCAGCTCTCCTTGAGCCCCTTTAGACTCTGGAAGGGGCTCTGAGCTCTCCCTGGAACCTTCTCCTCTCCAGATGAACACTCCCAGCTCTCCCAGCCTGGCTCCAGAGCAGAGGGGCTCCAGCCCTTGGAGCAGCTCTGGGGCCTCCTCTGAACACTTCACTTTCTGCTTCACTGTGAAATGTGATAAGTTGTATATATCACACAACAGGAGAGGGAAGAGAGGAGAACCCAGTCTCTGCTTCCAAAATGAAATGTTTTATCATGGATGGGTTTGGTTGTTTTTTGGGTTCTTTCAAGGGTTTGAGAGTTACTTGGCATTACCATTGTTCCCTGAGGATGTGTCACCTGGTGGGACCCACACGTTCTTTTCCTATGCTGACAGCTGCTCTTGGCCATCCCTCTCAGCAGGGGTGGTGTTTTTTAAACTGAAATTCTCTGGTCCAGAAGTCTGTTTGCAAAAATCAGAACTAGGATTANCCTCTCTTAGTCATTTCTTGCTTGGGTAAATTATCTGAATGGGCTTTTGAGAACTTTTTATGGAAAACTGAAAACAAGGGCATAATAAAACTGTAATTTGAGAGCAATTTGCTGACAACTGAAGCCCTTAAGTGCACTGACTTGGCATTGAGGGGCAATGATACCAAGCCTCCTGTGTGAACTCTTCTTTGTCACTTGGAAGATCCTTGGGTAGTTTTAAAACACTTCTAATCTTTAAATTGTTGTCCTTTTGGCTCAGGATAAGCTGTTTTCTATTTCGTAAGTTATGCATCACTCATCTCACTTGCTTTATCAAAATCACAGTCAACAAACTCATGGAATACTGGAATGGTTTGGATTGGAAGGGACCTGGAAGACCACCTCATTCCAACCCCCTGCCTCAGGCAGGGACACCTTCCACCATCCCAGGCTGCTCCCAGCCCCATCCAGCCTGGCCTTGGACACTTCCAGGGATCCAGGGACAGCCACAGCTTCTCTGGGCACCCTGTGCCAGGGCCTCACCACCCTCACAGCCAGGAATTCCCAGTTCCCAATATCCCATCCAGCCCTGCCCTCTGGCACTGGGAAGCCATTCCCTGTGTCCTGTCCTTCCATCCTTTGTCCCCAGTCCCTCTGCAGCTCTCCTTGAGCCCCTTTAGACTCTGGAAGGGGCTCTGAGCTCTCCCTGGAACCTTCTCCTCTCCAGATGAACACTCCCAGCTCTCCCAGCCTGGCTCCAGAGCAGAGGGGCTCCAGCCCTTGGAGCAGCTCTGGGGCCTCCTCTGAACACTTCACTTTCTGCTTCACTGTGAAATGTGATAAGTTGTATATATCACACAACAGGAGAGGGAAGAGAGGAGAACCCAGTCTCTGCTTCCAAAATGAAATGTTTTATCATGGATGGGTTTGGTTGTTTTTTGGGTTCTTTCAAGGGTTTGAGAGTTACTTGGCATTACCATTGTTCCCTGAGGATGTGTCACCTGGTGGGACCCACACGTTCTTTTCCTATGCTGACAGCTGCTCTTGGCCATCCCTCTCAGCAGGGGTGGTGTTTTTTAAACTGAAATTCTCTGGTCCAGAAGTCTGTTTGCAAAAATCAGAACTAGGATTAAAACCCCTTCAGTTTGGTCCTTCAGGGTTTGCGAATGCAGGCACCAGTGTGCTACTCATGTTGGTTTTTTGCAGGGACTGTGTCTATCCCTGCCTTTGTCCATCTGGCCTGGCTTTATGTTTGAAAAACTGTGACTGTTCCCAGCACATCCATAACCATGGGCCTTGCTGGTGGTTGAAATAACCCCATCATCACCCAAGGAGGCAGGCTCAGAGTGAAGTGCAGTGTTAGAGGTGGATCCATCACCACTGGACATGGGGGCAATTAACAGTTTGCAGGGATCCAGCAGTGATTAAACAGATTTGTGATAGAGAAATCCTTTAACAGCATAATAAATTGACAAACTTCACTTCTTTTTTTTCCAGCCAGAAAGCCCTGGTTTTGGGAATGGTGTTGGTCCTATTCATAGCATGAGCACAGGTTTCAGCCTTGGAAGCAGGATCTGGCTATATTTGGAGCTGGATTTATCCACAGGCATGCTGCACATGCATCAGCTGGGCTGTCTAGCAGCAAAATCCTGTCACTTAAGTAATCCTACAGTAGAAGGTAGTTTCACATCCCACCTTCATTCAGCTTCTCATCCAAGAAAATGTCCCATTATAAAAACTGGGATTTTCTGCTTTGGTGGTACCAGCAGCTCCCATGCCTTCCCAGTACAGGGCTGGTCAGTTGTTATCTTAGCTCTCCTCCAAAAGGAGATATCAGTGCAATGGCAGCAGCGGGCAGGACAGGGATTTTTGGGGAGTTTCAAGGCAGCAAAGAGGGGGGATTCTAACTTTGGGGCTCTCTCTACACTCAGATTTGCTAATAATTGTGACATTCCACAGATCAGCAAAATCCTTGTGATGGGAAGCACCAGGCATCCCTGAAGCAGCATCCAGGGGAACTAATGAGGGGGTCGTGTGATCAGTGCCTGTGACCCACCACAGCTATCAGGACCCTGGCAGGGGGATCCCAAAACACATCCTAATCTCAGCTGACCTGGAGTGCTTGTTCTGGCAATCAAGGATGAGCAGTCCCAGACAGCCAAGAGTGCGTGGGAGCAGGTGGGGGGCTGCAGTCGGGCTCCTGTGTTCAGGGAGAGGGTGGAGAGGGTCTTTGGGGTGTTGCTAGCCCCTCTCCCCTGCCCAGAGGCAGCTCCAGCTTTCTCTCTCCTGCGCTGCCCTCTCCAGATCCCTCTGTTTTCTGGCAGATGGGATTAAGCCTGACCTTCTGCCCCATCTCAGAGAGAGCCAAACCTCTTTCGGATCTAATTATTTTCCATTTTTGTTTAATTGTGCACATCCTGCTGCTGGCTGAGAAGGAGAGCAGCTCCTGCCTGGGCTGGGGCAGGGAAGGGCACCCAGCCCTTCATCAGCCTCAGGCTTTTAGGTCAGTGCTCCATCTTTCAGGGTTGTGGTTTAAATCCCCAAATCTCTTGGAGGTCCAAGGCAAAGTTCCCAAGAAGCAGCTCTGGCACCATCCTGTGTTTCTCCAGTGGGGTCCTTCATGCTCAGCTCTCCCCCATGTGAGGAGGGGGAGTCCAGCCACTGCCACCTGCCTCCCTCGTCAATACCCTCCTCCTCCTCCTCTCCTGCACGGAGTTTACACCAGGCTCTGCTTTTGCTGCGAGTATTTTGCTCCTGTGTTGCTTCTTTGAGCAGTGCATTGCAGGCCTTTTTTTAATGATCTCTGATTTCTCAGTTTATCTGAGCTGCTACAGAATCCCAGCTGGTGCCAGGCTGGGGTTTGGCTGTGCCAGCCTGAAAGTGCTGCTGAACCACCACAAGAGCGATGATAAAATATTGGGGTGTGAGATCCCTCTCTGCAGGAGGATGGGAGAAAATAAGACCCATTTTCAACTCACCAGGCAGCTGACTAAGGGAGAGGGGACAGATAAATCAGATTCATCCCAATAGGAAGCCTTGCCTGGAGCAGGGACATCTGCATATGGAAAATATGGGTATGCTCTGGTGGGCCTCGAGTCCTGCTGCACTCTTGTATCCTTTACAGCATCACTTAGGCCGAGTGTTGCTTTCCCAAATCCCATTTTTTAGCACCAAAACAACCTCTCAGCATTCCCATGGGCACGGGAGAACACCCAGAGTACCAAAAGTCACCTCTGCTGCAGTAGAGCAGCCCCTTCTCCACCAAAGCTGTGCCACGTCGTGCCCCTTGCTCCTTTCGGCACAGCACGGCTCGGGCTGGCTCTGGAGGAGGGGGAGGTCTGTGGAGAAGCAAATACCAGTGCAGAAAGTTCCAGGGAGAGTCGCCAGCGTTTCCAGCAAGCCATCTAGTGGCTTCCCGTTAAAACAGATGCTTGTCTTGGAACTGGGAAGGTGAAGCTGGAGGGGTGAGTGCTGCTCACCACCGCGGCTCCGTCGGAAACTGATATCCAAGGTTTGGTTCTAAATGGGAAAAGGTGCTGCTTTAACAGCCCTCTTCTGGGTCAGGGCTGCTGGGAGGGTTGGGTTAGCTGCTGGCCAGCAGCATGGCTCTTACAGAGTCATAGCATCATGGAATATCTTGAGGTGGAGGGGACCCTTGAGGATTGTAGAGTCCAGTTCCTGGGTTACAGAATAGCCTGAGCTGGATATTCATTTGCTCTTGTGCCTTCCTGAGAGCAAACCTGATGAATGATCCTGCAGATGGAGATCTGGATCTGCATTTCAATGGTGTGGGTTCAGCTACCCCAGGTCAAAAACATGTGGAGGGTAGAGAGGTAATCAATGATTTAGAGCAGCTCCCTGTACAGAGTGGATTGGAGACAGCAGACAGGGAGGGAGAGAACATGAAACTTTGGGGTTTTTTTTTTCAGCATTTTACTCGATGAAGTTTTAGGCAGTGTTTTTTTAAAGCATGCAGGAGGAAGTGCTTCTCCACCACATGGCTCAGTCGTGGCTCCTTGTAGCACAGCCTAAGACAGGGGCTGAAAGGTTGAAGGCTTTACAGAGGGGTTTGGTCAGCATTGGAGGAGAGATTGCCCTGGGGCTGGGAAATGTCAATTGGCTGGTCTGGGTAGATCCTGAGCTGTCCTTGTTTGGAGTTTGTATAAGCTCTGGTGATGGAGATCTCACAGTGTCTTGGGCTATCCAGGGACAGTCCCATCATGTCCAACTTCATTCATCTTTGCTGCAGTTCAAGCCACAGAATCATAGAATTGTTCAGGTTGGAAAAACCCTCCAAGATCAAGTTCAACCATTCCCCAGCACTGCCAAGGCCACCACTGATCCATGTCCCCAGGTGCCACATCCTCACAGCTTTTACATCCCTCCAGGGATGGGGACTCCACCATTTCCCTGGGCAGGAGCAGGAGTGGAGAGGAGCTTGTCCATGCCAGTGTTCACCTCCCAGCCTGGTGTCAGGCTGGCTGGTGCAGCTTTTCTGTGCAACAGGAAATGTGGTGCTTCCCAAGCCAGGCTCTTGCCCACCTCGTGCTGCACAGCCCTTTGTTCTCACCTGCATGCACCTATTTAATGTTTGCTCCTATTAATGCAAATGTTCTTTCACATCTTCTCTTCAAGTCTTATAGAAGCATAGAATATCCTTCCTGATTTGGAAAGGATCCATAGGGATCATCAAGTTCAACTCCTGGCTCTACAAAGGCACCCCAGCAATCCCACCCTGTGCCTGAGAGCATTGTCCAAACACACCTGGAGCTCTGGCAGGATGGTGCTGTGACCATTCCCTGGGGAGCCTGTTCAGTGCCCAGCACCCTCTGGGGAAAGAACATTTTCCAGATCTCCAGCCTAAACCTCCCCTGACACAGCTTCCTGCCACCCCTTCAAGTCCTCAGCAGTGTTTGACTTCTAATCCAGTTTCCTGGAGTGTTTTCCTTTCTCTGAGCCTGATACCTGCACACTGATCACACTGACCACATCACCCTTACCACCAGTGACGTGCTGGGTGATGTCAGGGCCAGCACAGCTCTCCTTGCCCAGCACATCCTCCCAGAGTGGCAGTGAATCAGCACCACCAGCTCCCTCCATATGGTTTTTGGATGAGCTGTGTGCCCACATTAGAGCAGTTTCTCTCTGCTGTGCTGCTGAGGGAGCCATGTGCAGCAGCACCTAATGAATATCAAGATATACAGCACTGCCTGTTCCTCCAGCTATTCAGAGGCCAGTTGCTCTGTCGCAGAAGGAAATTAAATTGCTCTTGACAAATGGGTGTCGGCAGTCACTTATCATCTTGTTATCTTCTAAGTGCTTACAAATAGGTTGTTTCATTATTTGTTCCATCAGTTTTCCAGGAGTTCCAGTTAAGTGACCAGTTTGTAATTCCCTGACTTTTCCTTCTGCATATTTAAATCTAACCCCTAGGTTTGCTTTTTTCCCCCCTGCTCTTCTAAAAGCTCTCCTGTTTGCTGTGATCTGACAGAGGAACAGGAGCTCTGGGGCTGCTTCAGCTGAGCCCTTCTCTCCTTACCTTTGTGGCTGGTGGTTGCACCAACACCCTGGTTGGATGATTGTGTTCCTTCTGGAAAGCTTCTTCCCTCTGTGGCTCTCACCTGTGTTACCTCCTTTGAATCTTGACCTTTTCAATTTTCCAACCAAGTTCTCTTGAAAGGTTAGCTTTATCCACTGAGTGCTTTTGTGTAATGTTTTCTGTAGTCTGCAACAATATGGAAAATTTGGGCCAAATGGTGATTTTGATTAAAATAAGAACGCCAGCAGTGGAGTAGAGTTGGGTGTAGTTTGGCTTTTTCAGTGATTTTCAGGAGCATCTGGTACCTTTTGGCATCCAGTTTGGCACAGTTTGCCATGACCATGGTTTTGTGGTGGGCACTTCCCTTGCCAGGGAGGTGCTCACAGTGTGGCAGCAAGCATGTGGGAATCCCTTTGGCATGTTGCTGCCAGAGCCTGGTTATTTCTTTATGAGCTCTGTTTTTCAATGTCTCAATTCTCTTCTTTTCTTTTCCCTCCCTTTCCCCCCCATTCCTTCAACAGGAATCATTAACCAGTGGCAACAGGAATCCAAGGATAAAGTGATCTCCCTCTTGCTAACCCACCTGCCTTTACTGAAGCCCGGCAACATCGAGGCGAAAGTCGAGTACATGAAACTCTTGCCCAAAATCCTGGCGCACTCCATCGAGCACAACCAACACATCGAGGAGAGCAGGCAGCTGCTGTCCTACGCCTTGATCCACCCCGCCACCTCCCTGGAGGACAGGAGCGCCCTGGCCATGTGGCTCAACCACCTGGAGGACCGCACGTCGGGGGGCTTCGGCGGGCAGGGCCGGGGCCGCTCGGACTCGCTGGACTACGGGCAGGCTCACTACTATCACCAAAGACAGAACTCCGATGACAAACTCAACGGGTGGCAGAACTCTCGGGACTCCGGCATCAGCGTCAGCGCCTCCAGCTGGCAGGACAAAAACCTGGCCTGCGAGAACGGCCACCTGCCCCTCTACTCCTCCTCCTCCGTCCCCACCACCATCAACACCATCGGCACTAGCACAAGCACCAGTGAGTACCCACGGGGGGCTCTGGGGACAACCCCCTCATCCCACTAGGAATTGCTGCTTTTAGCAGAGGGGTTGAACTCATCTGGGCCATAGAAAACTCCTTTTTTTTTTTTTTTTTTTTACTTTTTCCTTTCCTCACCTGCTTTTTTTATTTCCTGCTTGCCTTGTTGGGGTTTTTTTTCTCTAGTTCTTAAAAGACCTGGGACCTGGAGAGGAGGGGAAACCAGCAAAGAGTAAGAAAAAGGTAGAGCAAAAAATATGCATTGTCAAAAGGAACCCCTTATATTTCATGTAGCTCTGCATATTTCCAGTTCACGTTTCAGGAGTGCCTAAAGCAAGTGGAAAGCTGATTCTTCATGTCCAAAAGTGAGCTGGAGGACTTGAGTCAAGTCCAAAAGTGTTCTGAGGACTTACTGGGAGGAAATGGGATTGGGACCCCAGGCAAAGGCATAAATTTTGGAATTTTTGAATCCACCAGCTTTAGTGTATCTGAAAATGTTCCCTTGTGTTTGCAGAGCAGAGGTGTGAAGCTGGTGGTGATTGAGGAGTTTAGATGGAAAATCCTCAGTGTTTTCCAGGAGAGTTGGGTGGTTCTTTCCCCATGGAGACATTGCCAGGCTTTGATGGATGGTGCAGAGCCCAACCCAAGGCTTGGACACACAGAGATGCCTCCAAGCACTGGAGATTTATCACGGGTTTTGTGTGGAGCTGTAGTGCAGCTGTAACTGGTGTTTAAAGCAACCATTGATTCCTGTGAGCCTTCCTTGGGAGAGCAGCAACAAGGCATCTTCTCAGTAGGGTTCAGAAGCTCCTCTGCCTGCTCTGTGGAGGGCTGTCACGCCTTTGGGTGGCTGCCACCATCTCACCTGCAGGGCTGCATGTCCTCCTTCACTCGGGGATATTCAGAGGGTCTCTCTCCAAGATGCTTTATCAGCATCTTCTAGAAATCAGGGATGCAGAGAGCACTTTGGGGAGGAGAGGCTTCTTGTGGCAGCAGCCCTGGTTTCTCTATCAGCCTGAGGAAAGCCACAATTAAATAGCTGAAAGCTTTAAAACGCTCACTTAAGGCTTCTGGGCTTTTCCCTCTCCTGCAAGAACTGCTTTTTTTAAAGTGGTGTTTCAAATCAACAGCAATACAAAACACAGCTCTGGGTTTATTGCTGTGGCACCCTGGTCCCTGCTTTTCCCTGCTTTTTCCATCCTTGCAGGCACGTGGGCATTTTGCAGAAGGGTCTCAGCTTCTGCACAGACTCTTAACCATTGTGCCCATCCCATCTCCTGTCTGTGAAGCCCCCAGCTCGTGTTGCTGTGGGGTTGTGTGATGTTCAGCTTCTCTGAGAGCCAGTCCCTGCCCTGTGGAGCTGTTCCAGGGTGACTGAGCTGCATGGGAAAGGTTTAACAAGGAGGCAGGGTGAGATAAACCCCATGAATTTACTTGCAGTTGGTCTGTTAAACCTCTTCAGGGAGAGGTTTAACCTTTTTAGGGGAGTTTTCCATGTGGTTTTTGCAGGCCTGGTGGTTCAGAGGCTTTGCACACCACGGAGGCAGTGGGAAGAGAGGCTTCAGAAGGGATCTGGTTCCTCATGTCAGGATCTGGAAGCAGGGAGGTGTGGTGGGTGCAGCAGGTCAATCACTGATGGTGGCTGAAGCTCAGCAAGGTCTTGAAGGACTCTTTCCACAAACCCCACAGTGTTTCTTTGAGCCTTTCTGTGCTCAGGCTTAGCTCTCAGAAGAAGCATTGACCCACCCCTTGCCCATCATGTTCCCCAAGTATTGGCACAAGATGCCAAAACTGAGGCAACAGCCAAACTACTCAGCAGTGCCTGAGCTGCTGCACTGCTGTGGTTTTTCCTAAATTCTCCCAGAATTAGGTGTGTGCAGCAGCACTGGGACAGGAACACCTGTTGGTCTGCCAAGAGCCCTACTCTTTACCCAATCTTTTGCTTGAATCCCTCCTCAATCTCTGCCACTTGCTTGGCTGCATCATCCCCTGCTAGTGATAGTTTAGTCCCACATGTTGAGCTGTTGTAACTCCTGCAGACGTATTTTGGTGGCACCATGCTCAGACAATTGTGGGCTGAGCTGGAGGTGACCCAAGCACACTTCATGTGTTAGTTCATAAACTTCCTTAACACAATATTTGGCTTGGGCACAAGCCTGGTAAGTCCACAGATAGATGCTAAAAAATAAACACGGCTGTCAGCCTTTGTCCCAGCCCCTTGACTCAATCGATAAGTTTATTAATCTTTTATTCCAAAGCAAAGCCCTCAACCCCGTAGTGTTTGTTTAGGTTTTAGTGTTGTTATTAGTTTCAAGTTCTCCCTCTTGCTCAGAGGTGTTTGTCTGTGCAGAGGCTTTAATCCAGCAACACCCTGCAGGGCACAGCCTTCCCTGATCCATCCCTGCAAAGGCACTGCCTGTTCCTGACACCGGAATGGGGCAGAGTCTTTCCCAGAGCAGTGATGTGGTGATCTTGCCTGAGCTGTGCTCTTCTGGTGCTGTGGCACAGTTAGGATAATGCCATCATGGCACAGGGCTTAAATATGGGTGGCTGAAGCTCCTGTGATGTTTTGCTTTGTGCTGTCCTTGACTTTGACTCAACCTAGACCCCGGCTCTGAGATTTGGTTCAGGGTTGGTTCATCTCCAGCTCTCCCATAACAGCACTGACAGGGGTTAGCCAAGGCTTGAGGAGGTGTTGCAGGAGGCAAGACTGGAGTGCTCTGAAGGAGTCACTCTGATTTATCTGGTTCTCCAGTCCAGGAGTGGGACCAGTGTCCTAAGTGATGAATTTGGATCTGGAGTGATCAGAGGATATGGACTCACCCCAAACAGTGGAATTCTGCCCAGAGAAGCTGTGGCTGTCTCATCCTTGGAAGTGTTCAAGGCCAGGCTGGATGGGCCTTCAGCCTGGTCTAATGGAAGGTGTCCCTGCCCATGGCAGGGAAGTGGAACCAGTTAGGCTTTAAGGTCCCTTTCAACCCAAACCAGTCTGGGATTCTGTGGTGTTCATGTGCTCCTTCCCATCCACTGCATCACTGCTTTCTCAGCCATTCCTGCAAAGCCTGAGATGCAACTTTAAACCAAGATTTAGTGTGCTGGGAGTGCAGGCAGCCTTGGCATGGGCTCGGGAGCACAGGCAGGGAGTAGGCTGGAGCTGCTCTGGTGTGGGGGACGGGGTGAAGCCCGGAGTCCTGGCTCTGTGGCCAGGTCAGGCAGAAGTTGCAAAATGTTGGGGTTGCACAATGACTTTGTGATGGAGACACAGCCTGGAAGCTCTGAAAGGACAGAGGAAAGCAGCTTGTTTTCAAAGCTGCCAACAGCTTCTTGCATGGGGGCTCCAGCTCCTTCCCTGCCCCTGTGACTGGCTCCACCCCAGTACAGTCTGATGGCATGACAGGATTTATTGTCACATGGAAACACAGCTTAGCCCTGTGTTTTCCACCCTCTTGGAAGGGAATCTGTGCAGAGGCAAAGGAGGGTCTGTTGTGCTGAGGAGGAGGAATGCAGGTAACACTGGTCTCATTTGGGCCACAGAGTCACAGGTCAGCGATAGATACAGCCAGAGACCTTGCTAGGGAATGTCCTGCAGAGCAGGAATCTGGCATTGTGTTCATGCTGGGGGAGTGTTGCACTCTTTGGTGTTTCAGTGTCACTGCACTGCCCAGGTTCCCCTGTGAGGGAACAGAGAGGTCCTTGGACCAGCAAAGCTTTTGCCATTCTGGAGCCACCCTTCCCCTCCTGCACAAATGGGAAAGATGCCGGGTGCTCTGGCCTGCTACACCCTTCCCATGGGAGTCTCTGCCAAAAAACTGGTGGTGTTTGTCTGCAAGGAGAAGGAGAGCAAGCAGAGTAAGGGAGGAGAAATACTCACCTGTACAAATTTCTTGTCCTGAAAAAGAAAAATCTCCAGCTTGTCCTAGAGCTGAAGAGAAGTAAATCAGTTCTTCCTTCCATGCACCCCAGCCCAGGTTCAAACTGCCAGAGAATGGGGTTAAATTGGATGTTGGGAAGAAATTCTTCCCTGTGAGGGTGGGGAATCCAGAGAAGCTTGCCCAGAGAAGCTGTGGCTGCCCCATCCCTGGAAGTGTCCAAGGCCAGGTTGGGCAGGGCTTGGAGCAGCCTGGTTTAATGGAAGGTGTCCCTGCCCATGGCAGGGGATGGAATGAGATGAGCTTCAAGGTCCCTTCCAACCCAAACCATTCAGTGTTTTTGTGATCCTGCCCTGCAGGCAGATCTGCAGCTGCTGGGCTCTGTGTCAGAGCGTGTGTGTGTGTGACATGGCTTGCAGGATTTTGCCAACATTTGCTCCATTGATGGAATCCCCAGTGAGAGGGCAGATCAAAGTGCTGGAGCTCTCCCCAGGTCATCAGGGAATTGAGGTGGAGCAAACAACACCAAGAAAGCACTTGGCATGAATGGAGTGTGGGTTTCCTGACTCTTCCTCCCCTACACTGCTGTGCCACAGCTCACAGCTTAGCACTGGAGACAACCCTGTCACCATACCTGGTATCCAAACTGAGCTGGGTAATGGGAAAACTGCATGTTTTATTTAACTCACAGGACCACTCTGATCTGGGTTGGGTTGACGGGCACCTCACAAGTTTTTCTTCTCTGCATAGATTTCAACACCACCTGAAGGGAGCACACTGTGTGTCCTCAGCCTCTGTTTGCCTTTCCTGCCATGCAAGCTTAGCAAAACTTGCCATGAGAAAATGAAAAACTCTTAATGAGGTTACAGCAGTGGAGCAAACAAATGTCCTGTTCTTGCCGCGGGGGGATTTGCTTTGGGAATTGCCTTCAGAAAATTGTTTCTTGGTTGGCCTTGCTGAGCCTTGGCCCTCTGGCACTCATCCTGCCAGCTGGGGACACCTCTCACGTCTGCTTTTTTCCTTCTCTATTACTGATAGACTGAGAAAAGCTCGTTGGCCTTTATTACACTTGAGCTTCTCAGTGCTGGCAGACAAGGGCATTTGTTGTCTTGCTCATGCCCTCTAGTGTCACACACAACGGGCAGAGAAGACTTGCAGAAGTTTCCCACTTTGTTGGGTTCCCAGTGCTACAGAATGTTGCTAATCTTGTAGCTTGAAATCAGAATTGTTGTACAAGAAGATCAGGTGTGAGCAGAGTTATTTTCTGAAATCCATGTACATAAATACAGCAGCAAACAGGACTGTGAGTGAGACCAACACAGAGTCATGGAATCACTTAGGTTGGGAAAGACCTTTAAGATCATCAAGTACATCTGTAATCTTCTACAGCAGATACAGATTTTCTGTCCACTCTATAAATTCAAAGCTGTTTGTCCTTGGGAGACTCAGCCTGGAGACCATTGCTCAGCCAGTGAGATGAATGGTCACCCACCCTCAGCCTGGAGGCCACTGAGCACTGGAGATGGAAGAGGTGGTGGAGAACAGGAGCCATGTCCTTTTGGGGTTCAGCAGTGCTGGGGAGCATCTGCTGCTGCTCAAATGTGTTTTATAGCCAGCATCCCTTCCTGCTCTCACCTTCAAACTTCAGTTTAGCTGCCCCAGCCCATTTGGATCCTCCTTTGAGCCTGTTTTGGCTCATTCCCTTCACTTCTTGGCTCTGAAAGGGTCTCTACTCTCGCTGTGTCTTTGGTTGGCTGACAAAGGTCAATGTGATGCTGAGGTCCCCACCTTCAGTCATCTCCACAGGCTTTCCAGACTGACACCCAAGCTCATCAGCCTGTCATCTTCCAAACATCATAACCTGCACTGGAAGGGAAGGCAGATTCACAGGGTGACTTGGAGTAATCCTTCAGCCACTGAAGAACACTCGGCTCAGGACATTTGGGAGGCTCATTCTGCTGTTTTGTTCATTCAGGACTTGCAGACCACAGGTAGCTTTGCTTGTTGGGATGCCCATCCAGGCAGCCATGGGGCAGAAGTTTCTTACCAGCAGCTGGTGGCTCTCAGGGTGTGCAGATGGCTCTGGGAGATATGGATGGCTCAGGGGGGATTCCAATGGCTCTGGGAGCATAAGGGTGGCTCAGGGAGCATATAGATAGCTCTGGGGGGATGTGGATGGCTCTGTGGGGAAGGAGGTTAGCAAGGCAGAGCTGGTGTTACCTGAGGCATCAGACAGCACAGAGACAGAGCAGGGTCCTCCCTGCCACACCCTCTCTGCTCTCAGGTGGGAGTGAGTGACAACACGGGACATACATGGAGCCTGCAGCTTTTGGGATGCACTGATCCTGCTGCAGCAGGGTGTGGAGCAAGTGAGGGATCCCTGCTTGCCCAGCAGAGTGAGTAGGCAGCAAAGAGAACACCTTTCCCATGGGTGTGCTCTGGCCAAGTGGATTTTCACAGCAGCAGGATGGATCTTGTGGTTGTGCCTCTGCCTGACCCCTCATCAGATGTGATGCTTGGAGGCAGAGGTGTCACCAAAAGGCAGAAGAGTGTCCAAAAGGAAAGAGGAGAGCAGACCTCGAGGCTGGGCTCAGCAGTGACTTGCACCAGGTGATACCACGGGTGGCTCATAACCACGTGTGGATGGTACCTGGTGGGTACAGATGCATGGGAGTGCTCATAAACCAACCCTCAGGGCACCAAATGATGCCTCCAGGCACTTAAATAATCCATGTGCTCTGGGCTGCCTTAGGCCTTGCAGACAGCCCTGTGCTGGGTAAGCCATGGAGCAGGTGGTGGTTGGTCTGCATGGATGGGGAGGAGGAGAGGGAGCACTGGGTGCCAGGCAGAGACATGTGGCTGTCCCCAAAGTGGGCATGTCACTGTGTCCTCTGGGATCACACTCTTCTTCCTCCAGACCTTCTTTACACAAGGTTTGGTCTGTACTCACACATGGGAACAGCATGAAGCTGAATCAGGGGAGGTTTAGGTTGGATATCAGGAAAAGGCTGTTCCCCCAGAGGGTGGCTGGTGAGCAGGCTTCCCAGGGAATGGTCATGGCCCCAAGCCTGACAGAGGTCAGGGAGTGTTTGAACAACAGTCTCAGGCACAGGATGGGATTCTTGGAGTGTCCTGTGCAGGGCCAGGAGTTGGACTCGATGAACCTGGTGGATGCCTTCCAACACAGCACCTTCTGTGATTCTGTGATCTTACAGAGCACTGCTCCCAAGTTCACGTACCCTACTCACAAAGTGATGGCTCTGCAGCTTCCTGGCTGGAATGAGGCCACCTAATTTGGGAATCTCTATTCCAGCAGCACCCAGGGATGTTCCCACCCTCTCAGCTTGCAGAAATCCCGGTGCAGTCACCGTCTGTAGGCGCTCAGGGCAGGGAATGCCTGCCCCAGTTTTGCTGGTGATGGGTTGCTTGTCCCTTGATGGGAGGGTAAGACACAACCCTTGATGTGCAGGTTGGAATGGGGGGAGATTGAAGCTCGTGGCTCTGATGCCACCTCCACTTCCCTTACAGCAGTCTGGGTGTCTTGGGGATGGATGTCAGGAAGCAGCAGCAGTGCTTTTCTGTGTATCCTACAGTCCTCGGGATTCCTGTCACCAGTGAATGGTGCTTCTGACCTGGAAGTGGCACAGAAGCCACCAGGGCAGCTGATTGATGCTCTCCAGGTTGTGGAGCGAAGTCAGACAGCCCCAGTAATTCTCTCAGACCCCTCAGCAGTCTCCTCTCTCTGGGAGGTTTTGTTGATGGATGGATCCTCCTAGTCCTGGGTGTATTTTTCCAGCCACTCTGGTGTCTGTTGGGTACAGGCACAGACCACAGCTGTGGTTACTCAGTGCATGGGAGCTTGGTGCTCTCCCAAGGGAAGCTTTGCTCTTCCCATCACCCCATGAGCACCTGTGGGTTCCTGCCTGCACTTTGCATCGCCCTTGGAGCCATCAGCAGGGGACCAAGGGCTCCATCTGGGAGCCAGGGATGTTCCTCAGCACCTCCACTATTAACTTAGATCTGTTAAGGGCCTTATGAGCAATTCCCTCCTCAAAACTTCCTTGTTTCTCCGTGACCTCGTCCAAACACCACCATTCTGCAGCCTTCCCTCAGAGCATCACTGGAATCACATTTGTGATGTTTTCCTGAGCATCTTCCTGAGGCGAGAAACCCCAGGAGCGAATCCCCTTCCCGTTGCTCATCCTTTGAATCCACGCAACTCCTGCCTTTGGCAAGGGAAGGAATGGAAAGAGATGAGCTCTCCTTCCCCCCAACACCACACAGCATCTGCAGAGGAATGGCAGGAGGGCACAGAGGAGGGGTGGGAATGCTGTGGTTTGGATTCATCAGGAGCAACTCCAGTCTCCTTCCCCACTGCACTGGGACTTGTTGTGTTCTCCTGACTCAGTAACACGCTGCTATTTAATTAACTTTTGACTTCTGGTTTAAAGGAGCAGTGCACAAAATAGTTATTTACTTCATTTGGAAATTCTTTTATTTGTTACCATAATTATAGCTTCCTCCCCCTTTTTTAAATTTTTTTTTCCTTTTTTTTTTTTCTGGATATTTTAATTAGCAGGGGGAGGGAGGGAAGGAGGGAGGGAGAGGGAATATTTGCTGCTCTCCTTGTGGTTATCACATCCTTCAAATTACTAAAAGAGGCTGGGATAATAGGTCTGGTGATTATATATAGGCACCATCTGCTCTGTGGCTGCTTCCTATCAAAGTGCAGTTAGGAGAGTGCAAGGAGGATATTTTCTCTCCAGCTATATTAAGACTGTTTCCATCTCGGCTCCAAAGCAAAACTCTCTGCATGCAAATGGATCAAATGTGCTGTAGTCAATGGCTCAGTTTTGGCAGCCTTGAAGCTGGTTTTTTTTGGGTTTTTTTGGTTTTTTTTTTTTAATTTTGTTTTATTTTCCCCTCAAGTTTTGCTGTTCCCATCCGTTATGCAATTTTATTTGAGGCTGGTTCTGCATTTGATGTTTTCCTGTAACCATAGTCCCCCCTGTTTGCTGAGCAATGTGGTCTCATGTTAGCTGGCGCAGGGATCTGTGTCATAACTTGAATGCGAGGCAATATCTGAGCAATCAGGAATGTTTTGGAGGATGATGAAGGCAGATTTTTAGGATGCATCTGCTGTTGGTATGTAGAGGAGGTGGAAAGCTGAGCTGAGTTAATTTGGACCAGTAATGGGAAAGAATTAATACTTGGTTTGTGATACCAGCCGTGGTTGTCCCGTTGCTGCTGGGGATTGTTGGGGAGCATTGCAGGGCTCAGGGTTTGGGAGTTGTAGAATTTTAGAATTCCAGACTGATTTGTGTTGGAAGGGACCTTAAAGAACATCCAGTTCCACGCCCTGCCATGGGCAGTGACACCCTCCACTATCCCAGGCTGCTCCAAGCCCTCTCCACCCCAGCCTGGAACATTTCCAGGGATGGGGCAGCCACAGCTTCTCTGGGCACCCTGTGCCAGGGGAGGCCCAATTTCTTCCCAATATCCAATCTGACCCTGCCCTCCATCAGTGAGAAGCCATTCCCCCTGTCATGGGGTGTCCCATAGGGTGTCCCTGATGGGCACCATTTTTGCATCTTCCCTTGTGGGGAACTGGATACTGCATTTGCCCCTTGGTGGCCTCAGGGACCCAGCAGGCTTCTCTTTTCTCCTGGGGCTGGTAAGATTTTATGCTTTTAAAAGAGAAGGAATAAGACATGGCCAGCCCAGATGGAAGGGGAAGCTGCTTGGGATGGGGTGTGTGAGTTCCCAAGAGGTGGAGGCCAGAGGAAGGCTGAAACACTGAGGAATTTGTCTTGCAAAAGCAGTGCCATGGTGCCTACAAGAGAGAGGGACTAGGGGGCTTTTTTGAATGAGTGAAAGTGGCTAAAAAGAGGCAAGGGAGGAGAAAATCCAGAATAAGTCAGCAAGGATGGAAGAGGCTGCTGAAAGGTCTGTTTCAGTCTGGGTGATGACTATGGGATGTATGTCACATAAGACACTCGTTGTCCTCATGTATTTTGTCAGTGCTAAAGACACACTGCCTCCCTGCCCTCACTCCACAGGTTGTTAATGACTGGGGATTATTGCTCACTGTGGCAATTCCAGAGGTTTCACATTCACCCCTTCCACCTGACTGCCTTAAGTCCCTTCGTTTCTCACTCCCAGTTTCCCACAGGTTGCATGTTGCTGTGTGAAGGATGCACATCCTCCAGGTTGGCCTCCCTGAAATGGTTGCAAGTGGTGGAGGGGTTCCTCCATCTGGAGTGTAACGTGTGGTGGAAGCTGATGCTGTTGGAAGTCTCAGCAGGGAGATGCTCCTCAGAGCAGGGATTGAGGCAGTGGAGAGCCCTGGCTGCTGCTTGAGCAAAGGAAATGTTCTTGGACATCCCTTTTGGGTGAAAAAGGACTTTGGGAAGGAGAGTTTCTGCATCCCAGCGCTGTTTATCCAGCTTCATTCGTGAGCAGGGGAGGAATTTCTCCCAGGAGCCCATAGCAAAAGCTATTTTCTGGGATAATTAGGGAGGCTTGGTTCAGCACAGCAGCATTTGATATTAATGGACCTGGATTCCCCAGGGACAAACACTGATTCTCTGTGGTTTGGGTATAGATTTTGGAGAAAAAATGCATTTATTGGCCTGGACACTGGGGCATTGTGTTTACCCCAAGAGACTTGTGGTTTAGGGCAGCACCTCCTTGCAACATACCCCTAATCCCCCATCCCCACCCGTTCCCACCTCTCTGAGCCACCATTCCACGCATCCTTTTGTCTGTGAGTTGAGTCCTGGCTGGATTCACACCTATTCTGTCTTGCTCCCAGCTTGCTGGATGCTCTAGTGGGAAGCAAGGACCTTTCAGTACTTAGAAGAGGGCTCGTAAAGAAGAGGGAAAGGGACTTTTTACATGGGCTGAGGGAAAGGCTTTCAAGTAAAAGAGGGGAGTTTTAGATTAATTTTAAGAAAAAATTCTTGGCTGTGAGGGTGGGGAGGCCCTGGCACAGGGTGCCCAGAGAAGCTGTGGCTGCCCCTGGATCCCTGGAAATGTTCCAGGACAGGCTGGATGGGGCTTGGAGCAACCTGGTCCAGTGGAAGGTGTCCCTGCCCATGGCAGGGGATGGACTGGATGTTCTTTAAGGTTCCTCCCAACCCAAACCATCCCAGGATTCTATGAAGGAGCTTGGAAGCAGCTCCTGAGCTCCCACTGCTTGGTGAGACAAGCTGGGCTTCCTTCCAGAAAGGCATCCCGTTGGATTGCTGGAGCCACTGAGGTCTGAATTTACACATCTTCAGATGCAGCCCCGCTCCTGCTGCCACACAAATGAGTAAATAACAGCCACAGCAATCCCTGCTGGAGCCACACAGTGGGTCCACGTGTGTTTGTGCCATGCAGGGAATTTCAAACCCCCCCTGTGAGGGTTCCTTCCCCGCTGAGCCTGGATGGGGCCTCGCATGAGCTGCTCGGAGAGAGCAGCAACAAACGGGTTATTGTTTCTCTGTCCAGTTTCTTGAACAGGAAACTGTGTTTAAAAACGTCATTTCTTTAAAAAAAGTTTGCTTGACAGTCTTTTCTGCAGTCTGTGCTTCTTCCTATTTCTCTGCTCGAGGCAGTGCTGTGCTTGTATGAGGTTTTTTTTCCTGGTGCAGGAGTTAATATCACTAATTTCCTAATACCACCGTTTTCCATAAAACCCAGTGGCTTCTTGCATTTAGGACCCTCAATTTCACCCCTTCTTGGGTTCTCTCAGCCCATGGTTCAGAGGCCAGGACATGGATTATCCAGCAGTTAAAGTCACAGCCACAGAGCACAGGGAGATTAAAGAAAAAAAAGGCACCAAGAAAAGGCTCCAAGGGTTAGGGGATGTTGAGACAAAAAATGTCCCATCAGGTTCTGCTCTGGCCGTGCTGGAGCTGCCTGGGGCACGTGGGGAGCGGGTGAATGAGGTGCCCAGGAAGGAGGCTGGGTGCCAGCTGGGCAGTGTGACCCACTGGCACCTCTTTCCAAGGGTTCTCGGCAAAGAAACGCTGGAAAAGCCCTGGGCATTGGTCTGCCAGCGTGGGGAACCTTCCTGGAGGAGAGGATGTGTCGTGACTGGGATAGCAAGGAGGAGGCAGAGGGGAGGACTGAGTTGAACTTGGTGTTTGCTTTGTGAGGGGGTGGCTCAGTGTTCCCTCTCCGTGGGGGAACTTCCAGGCTGCACAAAACTTTGTGTGGATTCAAAACATCCCCGCTTTTTGGGGTCAGGCTGCTGTTCCTGGTACAAAAAGACCAGGAAAGGAGCTGTATGTGGATCAGATGCTGCCTGAGGATGCACCATAAACAAAAAGTGCCATTTTTAGACTAAAACAACAAAAAAGGCTCCCAAAGAGTTCAGTAGGCACCTTGCAGTGCTTTTTCATTTCTCCAGGCATGGGGAAGATGTTATTTGGAATTGTAACCTGATGTGTGGACCTTGTGCTGGTCCTTTGGGTGTCAGGGACCTGGTGGGGACTGGAGACATTCTGAACACTCTCAGTGGTGGGTCTGACTCTTGCTGGAAGCTCACATTGGTGTCCTGTCATGGATTTTTGCAACACTTCAGACCAGATTTCTTGAAGGGCAGAGGGAGAGCGAGCGCCTCATCAGCTGCCCCACGCTGCGTGGAGGAAGGTCTGCCTGCAGAGCCCAATTCCTCAGCTCTAATTACAGGAATGGGTGGCTTTTCCCTTCTCAGGCTGAAAAAAAATTGGCCCAAAACCCTGAGAAACCACAACACAAACGTCTGACACTGTTCCACATGGTCCTCAGCGAACAAAAACCCTCTTGAAATCAGCCCTTGCCTCCCGAAATAGGCAGCACCACTTCAAAAGGGAAGAGAGGAGGGGAAAAAAAAAAAATCCCAAACCCAAGGCTTCATGGGGTGAGAGCACTTACAGCCTCAGAGTTTCTATAAGTGTGTTGTTCCTGCCAGCCCAGCCAGGGTTTGGTCTGGGATGAAGCTGGGTTTGCCTGGGGAGGGGGTGGTCCCACAGGGATGCTCCCAGCGTGGTCAGCAGCTGCCTCCTTTGTGCTGCACTGTTGCCATCACTCTTTCTCCATCCTCTACATTTCTTTTTTTTACCTGGGAGTATTACCCTGAGCTTGATCCCAGTCTGGAGGTTATGGAGAGGTTTCTTACAAGGAAACCTGGTCTGGTGTGGGCTGAGCACAACCCTGGCTGCTCAGAGCCGTGGTGGCCGAGCAAAGAGACAACACCAACCTGCTTATCCCAGGGAAAACCATGATCTGCTCCAACCCCTGTCCCATCTGACACAGGTTTGGAAGGAGCTGGACCAGGCAGTGCCTGTGTAGAGCCTTGCAGGGCCTAAAGGGCAGGAAAACACTTCTAAAGCAGAAGTGGGGCACACTTACAA
Organism: Rhipidura dahli; assembly: GCA_013399225.1. Lineage (NCBI taxonomy): Eukaryota > Metazoa > Chordata > Aves > Passeriformes > Rhipiduridae > Rhipidura > Rhipidura dahli. The sequence continues at coordinate 98,879 of VXAC01000514.1, forward strand.
GCCATAGGGAGTCCGTGTGCCAGCGTGGGATGCCTTTTGGAGCGGTGGTTTCCCCTCTTTGTTTGCCCAGCTCGCAGCACTCAGAAAGGCAGCCATGCCCACCCACCTCCTGGGAGCTTATCTTGCCACAGAATAACATTTTAGATTTCCTTTTTAAATTAAAGCTTAATATTTTTGTAGTAAAAGAAAAGGAGGCTTGTGTGTAAGATGATAAACTCACACTTGGTTTCCTTCTGCTGAAGTTAAAGCCCACATGGACCATTTATTTTAGCAGGAGCAGCCCTGGATTCACCTTGGACCATCCAAAAAGCCCACAGGATGGTCAAATTCAGGACCTACAATAAACTGATGCTTTGAAAATAATTAGCTACATCCTCTTATTTCAAGAAACTGAGGGTGTGGCCACGAGCAGCAGCATTAATAAATATTATTAATACATATAATAAATATGGGCATTTATTAATCCCCTGGGGGATTACAGAGTGAAAGTGGGAGAGGGGTGTGCACACCTGTCAGGTGCCATCCCAGGACTCACACCATTTTTAGGGCTGATGAAAACAGGCAAAATGGTTTGCAAGAAACCACATTGTCATCAATGTCTGTTACAGCCAGAAAGCAAATCCTAAAGTTAGGCCAGTGCTAAAAGCCCTTAAATCATCTCAGTCTGGTCCCTGGAGTAGCTGGTGACTTGCAGCATCCTTTGCAGAGGGATTATCCCTGCTACTGATGCCTTAAGAGGCCTCCTAGAAACAGAGGCCAGACAGGAGTAAAGGGAATAAAGGTGGGGATTTATTGGAAAGGCTTCAAAGGTACCCCTGGGGAGCCAGAGGTGCTGCCCAGATGGGCCCCGAGATGGACCCTGAGAGGCCACGAGTTCTTCCCACTTTTCTAGCTTTGGTTCATTTGCATCTCAGGGTTCATTCTCCCTTAATTAAAGCTGCAGTTAATGATGGAATTGCCCTCAGCTTGCCCCCCTCAGAGGCTCTTTGGTTGATACTTTTTGGGCCCAGTTTGGGCTGGGTGTCCTTGGAGAGCAGCCCCGAGAGGCTTTGCTGTGTGTGCCCAGCACAGAGAGCAGCACTGAACAGGGAACAGGCAACTCCAGAGTTACACACTGGGCAGGGCAGGGCTTGGAAAATAGAAAAGTTAAAACCCAAGGCATCATCTCAGGGTTTTGTGTGAACGACTCACAGTTCAGTAAAATTTTGGCTTAGTAAAACGTGTTCTCTTGGATACAGGGTTGTGTTATCTCGAGGAAAGAAGTGGAACTGATTTTTATCTGTTGCACTGGATGGTCTCTAATTGTCCCTGGCCATCCTTTGGAATTCATTATTTCTCCTTCTCCTTCAGCCGACACCAGCTTCTAATTAGGGGACATAAAATTAAGATGGAAGAGCAGCAGTTTGCAAGGGTATTGCTGCTCGTGAAGGAATCTGGGCTGGATTTATGCCAAAAATACCCTCTTGTGTGCAGGATTTTGGTAGGGAGAGGGTGGTGTGAGTGCTGCTGGGTACCAGTGCCTGCACACACCCTGGAAGAGCTGGATTAGCAGAGCAGCCCTTCGACTCCTGAAAGGGGACAATTAGCTCCAGTCCTCCTTGCCCCTTCTCCTGCATCTCTCCTTCATCTAAGGGGCACAAATATTTCCTAAAGCAGAGTTTTTCCTACAGCAAATTCCAGGTGGTTTCTCTACCTGTGGTGGTGTGGTTGTGGCTGGGGGCAGCAGCTGCAGAAGGGCTCTGGGTGGTGTGGAGGTGATGCTCAGCTCTGGTGATGCATTTTAGCCAATTTATCCAATTTTTTCCATATAATTCCCCCTATATTTGGGGGTTTAAAATCCTAAGTATATTTTTCTCCTGGGAGGGCGATGTGGCATCTACAGAACCCCGTTACAGTGCTGGTTTTGGGGTACAATTGCAAAGCCAAGAGCTGAGTATGTTGGCCAAGACCTTCTGAAATCCATCTGTTTCCCCATCCGGATGCATCGCATCGCAACTTTAAGAGGCATAACACTGCTCTGGAAGCAATCTCGGGGTCTCTTTGACATCCTTTTCTGCCAAGAGACTTCTGGAATATGTTTGCATAGTTTTTAAATGGGAAGGGAACAGATTCTTCCCCATAAGCCACCCCAGTGCTTCCCTGCAGAGCGTGGTGTCAGTGTTTCGTGCTGGCACAAGAAAACCCTTTCAGAAACAGGAATTATTTAAACATTACAGCAATCCACAGGTTTTTGGCCTCATCCATCAGCTGCCTGTGGTACCAGCTGCTTTTTGCAGGTGGTTAATAAATGCAAATATGCTCTGGTGTTTCTCTCTCCCCTCCTTTTATAACCCTGCTATTGCCTCATTTTCATCCCGCTCCTGGTCAGCAGAGATGGCTTTGATGGTGGGTTTTCCCCCAGGCTTGATCTGGGAATTAAGCCTGGCTTAACTTCTGCAGCACAGTGCACCTGGCTGGGGGTTTTCCACCAAGACTCATTTATATTAAATAACAACACGTAGAGGAGTCTGAGTGGTTTTGGTGAACTGCTGTAAATGCAAAAAAAGGGGATTAAGGAGCTTTAGGGCTTTGGTGCGTTAGGTGGAAAAGCCATGAGGACAATGAATTTCCCCCAGGTGTTGTACAGTTTAAAAACTGGTTTTGGAAAGAAAAATTGAAAAGTTTTTGCTTCTGTTTCTTAATAGGCTGAAAGGTCATTCTAACCCCTCTGCCCTCAGATTTTCCTGGAGTGGGGAAATTTTCCCTGGTTTGCATCCTAAATCTGTACGCTAAATTACATACACTGTGTTTATGGTTCAACCAGCAGTTTAGTGACTGGGATTGGTGGGATTTGAATTTTGTTAAGCAAACAGAATTATCTATAAGTATTTTTTTCAGTACTTAACACAGAGATAGTCCTTGGAAGTGTTTAAGGCCAGGCTGGATAGGGTTTGGAGCAACCTGGTCTAGTGGAAGGTGTCCCTGCTCTTGGCAGGGGATTGGAATGAGATCTGTAAGGTCCCTTCCAACACAAACCATCCCACAATCCTGTGATTTTAGTAGGACTCAACAAGGCTGAGACATTGCTATGGATGAGAAGTACCCTTGCAATGACTTTGGCAGATGTGTAAGTGCTCCTGCTCTAGGGCACAAGCCAGGTCCTGCCCCAGAGGGAGAGACATAGATGCTTCCCCTGGACCTCTGTGAGGACACCCCCATCCTGGGGATTTTTACGCATTGGAAGTGCTGGATTGATGTTTTTGCCCTAGAGATGGAGCCCATGCCACCCCTTCCCTTGAGCAGCCTCATGTAGCTCGTGTGACCCCATCCCCTTGCAGGTACTCCCATCCTTTTTGCTTCCCAGGAGGCAAAGCAGAGAGCTCAGGGTAGGGGCTCAGGGGCACTGCAAAGCCATCAGCGAGGCACCATGGCCAACCACCACCACACATTTTATAATTTCATTTGGATTTTTTTTATTTTTTTCGGGGGACTCTGCTGCATCCCGGGCCGCGAGGGGGGAATAACCTCTTTGATTTTATTTTTTTTTCAGTTCTCTCAGGCCAGACACACCACAGCCCTTTGAAACGCTCTGTGTCCCTTACCCCACCCATGAATGTGCCAAACCAACCTCTAGGACATGGATGGATGTCTCATGAGGACTTACGAGCTAGAGGACCCCAGTGCATCCCTTCCGATCATGCCCCCCTGTCTCCACAAAGCAGTGTAGCCTCTTCGGGAAGTGGTGGGAGTGAACATTTAGAAGATCAGCCTTCTGCTCGTAACACATTCCAGGAGGAAGGGAGTGGGATGAAAGGTGAGTGACAAACCAGACCCCGACCCCCCCAGGAGGAGCCAGAGGCAGGAGGGGCAGAGCCGCTTTCCCGGCAGCGCGGGGCTCTCGGTTGGCGGTTTTGGGCGAGGATCCTCGGAACCGAGCGGGGCCTCCCTCCCAGCCTTTCTTCCCAGCTTAGGAATTTAGGTTGAGGGGAATGCGTTGGGTTCTCTTTTAAGTAGCAGCAGCTGGTCCTATCTGACGTCTTACACTTGGGTGCCAGTGGGCTGGTTTCGCCCCAAAATCCTGGGAGCTGCCAGCTTTCCAAAAAGCTGGATTTTTTCCATAGCCTGTGGCTTTTGGCTGCGAGTGGTGCTCTTTTTTCTCTTTTTTTTTTTTATGACGGTGAAAAATAGCTTAGAGCAAGTTTAGCAAGCCACGTGTGATTTACCATTGCAGTGTTTGGTACCCACCAAGTATTTGGAGAAGTTTTGGCTTGGGATACTTGTTTGCAGTGAATTTAACCTGTGTGTTTCGGTTGGTTTTCCTGTTATACCAGCATTTCACAGAGATTTTGGCAATAAATATCTGTGGTTCTGGTGGTAAACAAGGCAGAAATGAACCCCACTTGCTGCAGCCAAAGATGGAGAGCAAACTTCAGGCTGAGGAGGAATAAATAGATAAAAACTGGGCGAACACACGGACTGTGTGTTCCTGGGAACAGACTGAAAATGACCCTGCAGCTCTCAGACTGATTTAAACAACTCCAATTTGCATTAATGCAAAGCAGCTCGATTGTGTACAGACCAGTGGTATATCAAAATAGGGAAATAATTGTATTTTTTAACAGTCACAAGGTCTGATTTTAGTCTAATTGCAGACAAATTGAGATATGGATAAATCTGTGGGACTGCATTTGGCTTGGCTCTGGATGGCTTTGATGTGCATGAAATAAATGCATGAAAAACCCCTCATGGTTCCAAGGAATGTAACAGAGGCAGGTCGGGTCCTGCAGTCTGTCTGGCCAGGGAGAACTTTTTGGGAGCGAGTGTTTGGGGAGGGCTGTTTAACACTGCATTTCTCCAGGTTTCTGCAGAAGGAGTTGGGGAGGGAGACCACGGGGAGCTTGGCTCCCTGTGATCCACAGCTGCAGCTCCGAGATCTGCATGGATGGAAACTTCCCAGTGCTGTGCAATCAACCTGTGTGGCCAAATCCACAAAACCCAGAGGCTGCCCACAAGCAATAATCCATGAAACAACCCCCACACATTAACACATGCCCTTGCTGCTGTGTGCAGCTGGGATATGGCCACCCTTCCTCGGGCCATATCAGACTTCCAGAGATGATTTCCCCATTGCTGACTCAGCCAAATGGCTTTTGTCCCCCTGTCCAAGGACGTGCAGAACTGATGTTCACAACCTCTGGTGTCTGTGCCTGCCGTGTCCTCCCCCCTCTGCTGGGTTTTCTTCAGGCTGAACCATTCCAGTGCCTTCCCAGATGATGTTTTCTAAACTTGGGGTTGTTCCTGCTTCTCTCCAGGTTTTGTTCTTCGCCAGGTTTTTTTTTTTTCAAAAAGTCCGCGTTTTATTGAAGGTGTGTTGCCCAAAACTGGACTTGGAAGCAGAGCAGAGGCTTGTTTGCCTCCAGACAGCATTCCTGTGGCTGTGTAGCTCATCGTCCTCAAAGAACAAAGCACCGTGGGCTGCATATGACCCATTGTATCCCCACAGCTTTTTCCTGAAAGAAAAGGAAGAAGGACTGCCCGTTCCCTGCACTCGGATCGGGCCGTTTCTCGTTCCCGCAGAAACGCACAGCTCGCTGCATTTTTATGGGGCTGCCTCGTCTCCCATCCAGACCAGCTGCTCCTCTTGCCAAGTCCCTTCTCTGAATTGCAGCCACGTCTCCCCCAAGAGCCTGCAGGCTCCTGTGGCTGGGTGTCACCCCTGCTTCTGGTCAGCTGGTTCCTTCTTTAACGCCCTCCGGGGCACCCAGGAGGATCCAGACCCACAGGATCTGGAATGTGAGGAACCCGTGACAGATCCCCATCTGGTTTAGCAGCTGATCTCCCACAGTGTCACCTATTTCTTCCCTTTCTGTTTATCTTTATGCTCTCATGTCACCCATTTCTTTTCTTTCCATCTATCTTCATGCTGAAGGGAAAATGCCCTTTGGCTTTCTCCTAGCTCTTGGTTTCTCCAGGGGAAGATACAGACACTTGGTTCCCTGTGGAGCCCATCTGTCTGTCTGTCTGTCCCTTCCCGTGTCCCTGCCCATGGCAGGGGGTTGGAATTAGATGCTCTTTAAGGTCCCTTCCAACCCAAACCATTCCAGGTTTCTGTGATTCCTGGGATACAGCTTGGGGAGCACTGGGAGGAAGGTCTGGATAGAGCTGGGCATTTCTGCTGGGAGTACATCCAAGGTGTCCTGTGTGTATATACTGCAGAGTGAGCTGTTTTCCTTCTAAATTTCCTGACAGCAGTGCCATGACTTTGCAATTAGCTTCTGGTAATTGCTGATTAAAGAGTAGCTCTGCAGGCAGGTGGTTCACCCATCCATGGAGAGCATTGGGAAGTTTGACTTTCCAAGGACCACGAAATCACCTTGGATGTCCTTGCACCTCCTGGTTGCTTCTTCCCTGAGGGAAGGCCCCACCATACACACAACACACCCTCTGTGTGCTGGGATGGCTCCTTGTCCCCAGCCTGCTTCCAGGATTGCCACCTCTGCTGGCAGGGGGCTCTGGGACCATCACTCAGCCCAAAATTAGGGCATGATCCAGACGGGCTGATGCAAAGAGCTGCTGCTGCACTCCAAGCCCCTGCAAAGGTTGGAGATGGGTTTCCTGCAGGGTTCAATGTCTGCATGAAGGTGCATCTCTCTTCTGGAAGTATCTTTGTGGGCTTTGCCATCAGCAGGGACCTGTGCCAAAGGCAGGTGTCCCCAGGGGACATGGGATCAGGGAGACTTTTAATGGGCTGACACTAGAATGGTGTGGTTTTGTGTTAAAATGATGTTGAGAATGGAACCTGTGCTGGAAATGGGGCTTCTTGCTAAGTGGTTTTTATTTATTTTAAACAGAAATCAGTTTGAGAGGGTGCTGGTGACAGACTTTGTGCCTGTTGCCTGTTGGAACTTTTGGAAAACGGTGAATTTCAGCCCATCTGTGCTCAGTAATTGCTTTTCCCTCTGCTTGGTGTGGGGTTGGTCTCCTTTGCAGCACTTGAGGAATTTCATTGACACGTGAGCCCTGATGTGTGTCTGGGGTTTGGAGAGCGTGAGCAGAACACAGCATGTTGGGATTGTTTGCTTTCTCTGCTTGGATGCAAGGTGGGTTTGGCATCAGCCCAGGCAGCAGGAGACTTCTGGCAGATGTGTGGATTGCCTTAGGGAACCAAACCAATGGTCCCTCCTTCCCTGTCCCTTCCAGTGGCAAGGCCTTGGTTCAGGAAGAGGTCATGGACAATCCTTGACTTGCATCTGGTACTCAGCAGTGTGGGGCTTTCTGGACTCACACGATGGGATGGGTATCCCAGCAGTGGGAATGAGCTCCTGGGTGTCTCACTGGTGGGGAAGGGGACAGGAATTATGGACAAGGTATTGCTGGGAAGGGGAGAGGAACACATCAGCTGGGTGCAGTGTGGCAGAGCTGCTGTCGAGTTGTAGGTGCTAAATAAAGCAGGTCTCAATTTGGCAAAGCATTTGAAGCCTTCACAAAGGAAAAGCATCACCTGGGAGAGGCCACAGTGCAGCAGACACCTACAGGGCCCCCCTCTCTTGTGGGGTGTCACCACAGACCCCCAAACCTGCAAAACCCTGAGGAGCTGCTTGCTGTCACATTGCCTCCTCTGTGGAGGACGCCCCATCATGGAGTGTGGTGGGGTTTTCAATGTCACAGAGGAAGGATTCCCCTCCCAGGTTCCTCACTGTGAAACCACATTGGTGTCAGGAGGATAAATTTATTTTTGGGTATCCATCCAGCCAGGCACAGAGGTGCTACACTGCAGGTAGCAACTGGGAGGGAAGAAGTCATTCCAGTCGGTGCATTTTTAGGTCCCAAGTCACCCTTTGAAGCAGGTTGTGGGGCCATCTTTGATCTCACACCATTTTTCCATCCCAAACCCGTATCTTAATTTCTGTTTAAGCATCCAGTTCCATTTTCAGCACATGCCACCATCCCTCATGCCATTAACCAGTGTCTGCCATCTACAAAACAGTCCTTGCTCATCCCAAGCTCAGCCACTGCACGAGCTTCAGCAGTTCCCACGTCCCTGGGAAAACAGCAGTGAGGAGCTTGGCGTGCAGTGGCACGGTGCCAGCTCCCTGTGGGCTAATTCCCAGTGGCTTTCCCAGAGAAACCCAACTTGTAAGGATGTGACCTCATCCAAGGGCTGGTTCCTTGTCCCATCCACATCCACAGCACTGTGTCCTCCCAAAGGTCCGTGAAGTTCAGTGGCGTGTCCGGTGGGATGCTCCTCGTGTTGCTGATGCTGTTGCTCAGGGTTGTGCCATTCCATGAACTCACCAGAGCTCTCTCCTCTCCTCACCTGTGTGTTCCAGATGTCCCAGCCTGGCTGAAGAGCCTCCGGCTGCACAAGTACGCTGCCCTCTTCTCCCAGATGACGTACGAGGAGATGATGGCCCTCACCGAATGCCAGCTCGAGGCACAAGTATGTCCCGTGTCACTTGGGGGGGGTGACACGCCTGCAATGCCCCTTTGTGTGTCTTCCCGTGGTTGGGAAGCACAGAAAGGGAAATTGGGTCTTGAGGAGTGAAAAAATCCCACACTGTACCTAAAAAAAAAAGACTTTGTCCCCATGTTCTTACTGGAGTCCCGGCATGGAAGTCCCATCACTGGGAGCTGCACTTGGGGTTTTTTTTCCAGTTGGGATTAAGTTCAGGAGTTTCAGGGGTACAACCTGCAGTAGCCAATTCCTTTAAAATCACTGGGGCTTTGATGGCTGATTGCCTTTGAAAATGTTGTAGAATCATAGAAGATTGCTGGTTTGGGTTGGAAGTGACCTTACAGATTATCTGGTTCCAACCCCCTCTGCTTCCAGGTTCACATCTGCATTATCTTTGGGATGAAGAGGAATGGGCAGCATCACTGCTTTCCATCTGTGAGGTGCAACAGGGAGGGACAGACTAGCTGGAAATCTCTATCTTCAGCAAGTCTCTGAGTGATTTTCTGTGTTCCTCCAGGAATCCCTGCACTCAGAAATTTCATTAATTTCTAGCAGCCCTTTCTGTTTAGGAGAGGAAGGCTTTGGGCTGACCCAGCTGCCCCGTGGAAGTGTTAATGCCAAGTTTTGTGCTGTTTTTGCAGAACGTTACCAAAGGCGCAAGACACAAAATAGTCATCAGTATCCAAAAGCTAAAAGAAAGACAAAACCTGCTCAAATCCCTAGAAGGGGTAAGTAATCACAACCACTTTTGTATTTCTTGTATTTTCAAGAAGCCAGGAATTAATTCTGGGGTGGAGCACTCTGTGCTTACACGTGTTGTGGGGATCTTCTGCAGGGAAATCTGTTATTGGCTTAGCTGCATGTGAACAATGCCCTTTACCAGGTGCTGGGTTTATTTCACAGAATTCCAGAATGGTTTGAGCTGGCAGGGACCTTACAGACAGTTCCAACCCTCTGCCATGGCAGGGGACACCTTCCACTAGACCACATTGCTCAAAGCTCAAAAATATTTCGCAGGGTGGGTCCTAATGCATCTCCCATGCCTCACACAGCAGGGATGGATGTACCCTGTATCCCTGGCCAGCTCCAGGGTGCTCAGGAAGACTTGAGCTTTCCTGGAACAACATATGGGCACCCTGTTCCCTAATAAAACACCAGACACCCGCATCAATGCCTGAACAGCATGTTGAATTTCCAAGGAGAACAAATAGAAACTTCTTTATCACTTCAACAAAAGCTTAAACCCTGCAGAAAGGGCTGTTGGGGAAGCAGCAGCACCACAGCCTTGCTGGGAGCAGCTCACCCGACCTCTCCCTATTTATTATTGCTGTATTACATTATATTTAATTGCACCATCTTCAAACAGCAACTTGCAGAGCCTCCCACTAGGGGCTTTTAAATACTTCTGTGGTGTGTTGCTATTTATTGGTGTTTTCCTTAGCTCACTGCTTCACTGTTTATTTATAATACGGGCTTGTGCTCAGAGTATGGCAGGAGCTAATAAAGCCATATTTACCTCTGTATTAATAATAACTATTAAATCCAAGAGCTGGATGGAGCTGGCTGCAGCTCTGTGTTTTCCAGGCGACTGCACAGCCTCTTCCCCCGCTTCTCCGCCGGGATTTGGAAATCTGGTACTGATTGAGTTTTGCTGTGCAGGAGCTGGAGCCCAGCTCAGCTGGCACAGCCAGCCAGTAAAATACAGGAGAAAAGTGGCAGGGACTGGTCTGGAGCCCTCCCGGGGTGGGTTTGGGCTGTGGCACTGTGACCCTGTCCTGCTTTGCTGAGGCTCGGAGCTGCCTGTGAGCTGCTTTCCCTGGGAGGGAATGTCTCTGGTTTTCCAGGCTTCCCAGCCAATTTTTGCTAAACCAAGAGCATGTGTGGGACTTGATGGTTTTGGGCAGTGTCTCGCTGCTAAAGGTTGCTGCTTTCTTGGAAAGAGCTGTTCCACCCCTCTCTGTTAGTTAGCAGGGCAGGATTTTTTCCCAAAAACATAGTGCCCAGCAGACTGACACCAGATCTTTGAGAGAAGTGGAGCTGAGACGTCCAAGAGTGAGCTGGGAATGCAGCAGGAATTAGAATCAACAGCTGTTTCAGGGCTTGCACGCATCCCATGTGCCCACTTAGTGTGCCTTCCTTCAATGCATCAGGATTCACTCCAAAACCTGCCTCTTTCCAAGCAGTGTCCCATGAGCCAGACCATGCAGGAGCCTGCAGTGAGCTGTTCTGGGCCAGGCTACACTAAAAATAATATGCAATTATTTCCCATCAGTGGGCAAGGATCTGACTATAGAAATGGAGTTCTTGATCCACACCAGGAGCAAGGCTGGAGTGCACCCAAATTCTCTCCCTCCTGGGTGGATCTGTCCCAGGATCTCCAAGCTGAATGGTTTTGCTGTGGGAGTATCAGTTCACCTCGTGGTGTCCCCTTCTGTATCTGACCAAAAACCTGCTCCCCTTGAAAGCCTCCCAGTCCCCTCTGCATCCACTCCCCCAGCCCATCCCAGAGTGGACAGGGATGTCCCCACTGCTGCCACAGTACAGGCTCCTGCATCCCAGCACGGTCCTGGGCTCTGAGATGATCTCAGAGCATGAGGATGCCATGGCAAGCATGGGGCAGAACAGTTAATGGGGAGCCAGGCCTGAAGGTGGTGCTGGAAATGGGAAACAAGCCCACATTAATGTCATTCCAATGAAACAGAGCTGAAATGTTGTGGCTGTGGGATTGGTGAGGAATGAACAAGATGCTTGCAGCTCTGGGCATTGAAATCTCCCAGGCACAGTCCCTCTCACGGAGTTGCCATCTTCCTGGGGGAAATCTGGAAGCACTGAAGCTGCATTGCTGTTGGGTTTGGGTCCCAGTGGTTGACAGGACACATTTATCTCTGGGGATTCAGGTCTGAACACATCCATGGATAATCACAGTCCCTGCAGCTCTCCCCTGATGTGAGGAAAAGACTTGGTGAATGAAACGTGGCTGTTGACTGTGGAATGCAGCAGGATCCTGAGGCGGGAGCAGAGCCATTGGCTTTGCTGGGAATTCTCAGGGGGTCACGGGAGGGATCTGGTTCACAGCTGGTGTCCCATTGTCCCTGCAAAGACAAACCCTCTTCTCTCCAACCCGCAGGACATCCTGGAAGGCGGCAACTTGCGTGTCCCACTGCAGGAGCTACACCAAATGATCCTCACCCCCATCAAAGCCTACTCTTCCCAAAACTCGAGCACGGAGGACCACAGCCGGGACGTGGACTCGCACCACCACCCCTCCTCCCTGCTGGGCTCGGACAGCCAAGGCTCCGACTGCAAGGACTCCGCGGCAGCCGGGATGCAGCAGCACCATCTGCCGGGATGCGAGGGCGAGTCGGGAGGGGCCCCTCTGCCCGAGGGTGACCTGCCCGGGCAGTTCACCCGGGTCATGGGGAAAGGTGAGCTGCTGCCACTTGTCCCTGGGGACTTAGGGGCTTGTCACTAGGGAGGGCTGCTCTGGGGCAGGGGGTGTGCGTTGGCAGCCGGCTTTCTCTGAGCTCCTGCAGGTCCCAGTGTGAGGGGTGATGGTTTTTTGAGGCCCTGTCATGCTGGTGGTAGAGGTAAGGAGGTAGGGCAGGTGGGTTGTGATTCTGGGGAGGGGCAGCAGAGGCCCAAGCTGCCTGCCCGAGGTCCAAGGTGGATAGCAAGCATTCCGAGCCCCTGGAATCCCGAGGTCCAAGGTGGGGACAGTGTTCTCTCCTTGTCCCAGGTCAAAGGCAGAAATAGCATCTTCTCCTGAGGTCAGGAGTGGAGGACATCCTCTCTCTTCCCATCCAGAGCTGTGGGGTCATCCCATTGATCCAGAAGTGTTTTCAGCAGCATCTCTTGGACTTACTCTGCTTGGAGCAGGGTAGCAGTGGTGTGTGGGCTGGACATGAGCCATCTTAACTGCAAATCAGTGGGTCCAACCCCTTTTTATGGCCCAGTTTGGATGCAGGGCATCCAGAATACTCTGGTGCCATTCCATGTCTAGTGCAGGGTGCACAGCTTTGCATCAGGGTTGACACATTGGGAGGTGACAGGAGCAATCTGAGGTGGGATTGACCTCTTGTGCCATATCCAGGGCTCTTGGAGCAAATCTGTGTGAGCTTGGATGTGCCCTAACCCTTGTTGGTGGCACCTGAGGTGTCAGTGGTGGCTGCATGGAGGGAGATCTCCCTGGGGAAGAGGAAGGGGAGTCTTACCCATAGGAGACAGAACAGGAAGAGCCTCATTGGGATGCTACAAAGAAATATCAGCCTTGTCCCTATTTCCAACTTTAAAAAAAAAAAAAAAGCTCGAGATGTTTTTTGTACAGAAACCTGGTGCAGAGTTTGTCCCCATCTGGTTGCCTGCAGAAACAGCCACATGTGGAGCCTCTGGCCCCATTTTATTGCTGTGACAAATGAAAAAGTGTGGAACAAGCCCTGCCAAGATGTGGTGTCCTCCTGGACCTCAAGGCATCCCTGCTCAGGGGTTTACAACAGGAGAAACTCACTCCTTTGTAAGCTCATTCCCACTTCCTTCAATGACACTCATTCCAAAAGAGGTTAAAATTCATCAGGAAAGGTGGGAATCTGGCACTCTGCACTGGGGGCAGATTTTGGCCACGGGAGCAGGAGCTCTCTTGCCTATGAATAGGGGTTAATCCTGTGCCCCTGAGTTGCTTAGGTCTCATTTTGGGGGACTCCAACGGTGTTACTCTGGATTTGCACCATCATAACAGAGAACAAAATCTGGCCCTAAATATAGGAAGGCACGGCAGGAATTGGGGAAGGGCATTTTTTCTCCCTGATGAAAAGCTTCTCATGGTTACAAGGGAAACAGGATGTCCAGGGTGTTTGTGGGACCCCTCCTGGGCCCCATCTTGGTGTCCCCATCCCCATTTCCCTTCTCTTCTTTTTTTTTTCCCAGTCTGCACACAACTTTTAGTTTCCCGACCTGATGAAGAGAATATAAGTTCCTATTTACAGCTCATAGACAAATGTCTAATCCACGAGGTGAGTCGAGTCTGATCGTCTAAAACTGTTGTTCCCATCACTTGGAAACTGTTTCCAAAGTGTCTGTTTATGTAAACCCTTCGGTTTCTAACACAAACATTTTTGGGGGGTATTAATAGTAATTCTGACAGAGCAGGCTTGGAGCGGGCGTTAGCTCCAACGTGGTGCATGGAAATGTTGCTTCCCCCCCACGCTGGTTTAATTGCCAAGGCCTGGAGCTGGGAAATTCATCTGGCTCGTGACAGTCCCATCAGCAGCTGGATGAAAGGAAGAAGCTCAGGATGAACGTGCAGGAGGTTTCCATCAGACAGAGCCGGTGATCCCTCGGCGTTGCCTCCTCCCGTCTCGCAGCACGCGGCTTTGGGATTTTGCAACGGGGATTTTACATCTGTTTCTGCTCCCAGAGGATCTGCCTTGGCTGGGTGATGGCTTGGGATGGCCCAGGCTGTGCCACAGGGCTCTGGCACGCTCCTGCCCAGCAGCAGAGAGGGATGGCCAGTGTCCCTGGTGTCCTGCAGTGTCTCGTGCCCACACTGGCTGTACCTGGAAGAACAAGCTGCTTCCATCACCTGGGAGCAGGAGTGGTGGAAACTGAGGCCTGGGGCCAGAGAGCAAAGCCAGGAGAACGTGGAACTTTTCCCAAAGTGCTTGCACTTTTCCCACCAGAGCCAGCCCATGTCCCAGGACCACCCTCTGCGTGGGCTCCGGCGTAATCAGCGTCAGGAGAGAGCATCTCCTCCACAGTGGTTCAGAGCAATCAAGTCAGGCACTAATTAACCTCCAGATTGTCCTCTGGAGACTTCTGCTCCTCTCCAGCGGAGACCTTGAGTGGCTAAAGTTAGCAGTGGTGGCACGTGGGTGTCCCTGTCACCCACACCTCCTGCCTGGAGCTCTGGGAGCAGGTCTGTCCCTGCCAGGGTGACCTTTGCAGGGAGCCTGGGTGGGTGACAGGCTCACCCTGGGTGACCTCCCTCAGAGCCTGTCAGTGCCAGGATCACAGCCAAGCTCTGCCCAGACCCAAAAAGGGGGATAGGATGCAGGATGCCACAGGGCAGCTCAGCTTTCCAAATCCCAGCTTTGCCCAGCCTGGCAGCATTTCTAGAGCCACATGCAGGTGACAAGTGTCACCACCCGTCAGGAGCCACTGTCAAACCCCTGCTCTGCCTAAAGGAGTTGGCAGCCTTGAGGCAGAGCTGGGCTGTCACTCTGGGACACAGGGAATGCCACTGGAGCATTTTCTCCACCTGACATGAGTAAATCCAGAAGAAAGACCAGTGCTTCCCCCTGGACATGCTGGTGGGGCTGAACTCACCCCATCACCTGCTCCAGCTGCTTTTCTTTACCCACACACCCACACGCACATCCCTGCTTGCTTTGTCCATAAGAATATTCACACATTTCCTATTTTCCTCTCTCTTTCTTATTTTTTGGGGGGCAGGCGTTTACAGAGATCCAGAAGAAGCGGCTGCTGTCATGGAAACAGCAGGTGCAGAAACTGTTTCGGTCTTTCCCTCGGAAATCCCTCCTGGAGCTGTCAGGCTATCGGCAGCAGAGGAGGTATGCAGGATTTCAGGAGGGGAGGGACGATGCAGTGGCCAGAGCAAGAGCATTCCAAGTGGGAACAGTGTCTCTCAGAGGGAGGGGTGGGTTCTGCTGGGTTCAGAGCCACGTTTAGGGAGGGAGGAGGGTTGAAAAAGCTTCAGCAGTGAAATCCCAGGCGCTGGGTTGGGAAGGGAACACAGCAGTCAGTGTCCTTGTGTATGTGGTCACTGCCTTCCCCTTTGATCCCACCCTGTCCCCACGGCTCCAAACCCAGCACTTCCCAGCTGTGCAGCGTGTCCCCCACACTGGGCTCTTTCCCTGCTGCCCACTGATGATGGCATCACCACTGGAGTTTCCTCAAAAAGCTGTCAAGTGACAGAAAAAAAAGGCTGGAGGCTTTCAGAGGGTGCAGAGCCAGAGGTGCAGTAGAGAGCCAGGCAGGGCTGTGTTGGGAACACCATGTTTGCTCACTTCCAAGGTGATGCTGGATTTTGGGTGATCCTAGAAAGAGTAGGGGTTGTGCCAAGAAGAGATATTTTTAAACCACTTTTAACAACAACATCAGCCCTTTGTTTCATTCTGGAAAGCCTATTTTGTTGCAAGTTCTTTATTCCCTGAAAAGGAAGTGTTTCGGAGATAACTGGGAGTATAGGAACTTCCAGGATGAGATTTCAGGAAAGCACTCTTAGCTCAGCCCTCCCTAATAAAACTTGGATTCATTAGGTCATCCTAAAGAAATTCTACAGAACTTGAGAAGTCTCAGAGCGGCGGGGGGGCTATATTTGTGAAAATGAACCTCCTGGAAAGGGAGAAAGAAAACCCAACAGCATAAGCTGAACTTTAATTAGACACTGGGGAACCCACTCATGGGAGATCTCAAAGAAATCAGGCTCCCGGGGCATTACCTGAGTTATTTTAAATCGTATTTAACAACAGGCCCCTTTTGCAGGAGTAAAATAAAGAAAACAAATGTGGATCTGAGAACTGCAGGAGGGCGGGAGGGTGACTGGTAGATGGGAAGAAGAGAGGATGCTGCACATCCAGCCTGCCTCCTCCCCGCTGTCTGTGCAGGATGGAGGCACCACCCTCGGTGGGATGGGAGGGTCAGGACCCCCTGGCAGGGGTCAGTGTCTCACCCTCGCTTCTCTCTCTCCCCCCACAGCCGAGGCTTTGGCCAGTCGAACTCCCTCCCGACAGCCGGATCCGCCGGGGCAGGGCTGGGCCGGAGGAACCCCCGCCAGTTCCAGATCCCCTCCCGCAACCTCCCCACGGCCCGGCTGGGGCTGCTGGGCCCCACTGGGCTGCTGGGCACCCCCCAGCGCAGCCCTGCCGCCAGCCCCGCCATCCTCAAGCAAGGCAGACAGGTTGGTCGGCGTTCGCAGCATCTCCGGCTCTTCCTGCCCTCTCCCGCAAGTTTCCTTCGCTTTTCCTTCTCAAACTTGTCCAGATCCCCCCCTTTTCCCCCACTCTTCAAGCAAATTGCAGGCTTTGGGTTGTGCTCCCCTCTTGTGCAGGGGGATGTGGAAGTGGGACCAGTGGGAGGGGAAAATCCAAGCTGCAGAAGGGGAAAAGCTGAGTCCTTGAAGTGGCTTATAAAAGAGGGAGAGGGGATTTTGACAAGAGCAGACAGTGGTAAGAGAAGGGGAAGAATTTTAAATTGACAGAGGGGAGATTTAGATGAGATACTGGGAAGAAATTCTTCTCTGCGACAGGGCCAAGGCCCTGACACAGGTTGCCCAGAGAAGCTGTGGCTGTCCCTGGATCCCTGGAAGAGTTCCAGGCCAGGCTGGATGGGGCATGGAACAACCTAGTCCAGTGGAAGGTGTCCCTGCCCATGGCAGGGGCTGTAACTGAATGATCTGTAAGGTCCCTTCCAACCCAAATCATCCTGTGATTCTACAAGCCCACAGTGGTGATAAACCCATGGCACAGAGGGCTTTGCTTTGCATCCCACACTCTGTGTTTGCTCCCTGCAGAACCTGTGGTTTGCCAACCCCGGGGGCAGTAACAGCATGCCCAGCCGGAGCCACAGCTCGGTGCAGAGGACGCGCTCGCTGCCGGTCCACACGTCCCCGCAGACCATGCTGATGTTTCAGCAGCCAGGTAGGCAGCAGAGGTGCTTTTCCTCTTACCCACAGCCGGCTGAGACAAGGGGGAGGTGAGAGGAGCTGTGCTGGTGAGCCTCCCCACGGGCACACAGCCCTTGCTGGCACAGTGTGCTCCCACTGGGGTATCTCTGCATTCCTGGCTTAACCAGAGACATTGCTGGAGGGATCTCTGACCCTGTACATGCCATCTTGACTCTGTGTATCACAGTGCTGGAGCCTTACCTAGCTCGCTTCTGAGGGGCTCATGTTGGGCAGGAAGGTGGTGGCTCATCCATCACTTTTTCCTCATGGATGGGCACGGGGCCCTGGTGCGGAAGGGCTGCCTTCATGCACTCAGGGGAGAATTCTTTCCACAGTGCGTGTGAAGGGAAATGGTGCTGTGTCAGTGCTTCCTTCCCAAGCACTGCCAAACTGCTCCTGTGTATAGGAGCATCCTCTGATTCAGGGAGGATCCCGCTGACCTTGGACCCTGGACCTGGAGCATCCTGGCCCTGAGGAAGCCTGTTTGTGTATCCCTTCCTCAGCCTTTGAGCGTGCCTTTTCCCACCAACAATTTACACCTCAGGACAGGGAATCCATCCCCCAGTAAACTCTCCCTCATCCCTGCACTCCTGCTGGTTTGGGCTGGCAGCTCCCTGGCCTCACACGCCAGCAGTGTTTAACTGCAGCATTTGGGCAGCAAATGTTCCGTACAGCAGGAGCAGCAGCTGTTCCCGGGTATTGATTAAACACCGAGACAAGGGCACATTTCTCAGGCGTTGGAGGAGAATAAATGGGTTTCTCTTCTCACATCAGCCTGTGGTGGATGAGGGCGTAGGAGGATTGGGGAGCCAAAGACGTGGATTAAGTCGCAAGGAAAATAAGCAATAATGTGATGCTGGGCTCACAAACTGCCGGGCTGTGGGGGGACCTCAACCCGCCTGGCTCTCATCCCATGTTCCTGTGAGCCAGTGGAAAGCGGGAGATGCTGTCCAGCACAGTAGCACAAGCTGTATTTGCAGGTTTTGCTGCTGTTTGGATTAGGACGGGGGTGTTGGAACACTCCAAACTTCATGTGTGTCCTCTTTTCTGTGCTCACCCCCCCCAGGGATGTGGCAGAGATGACGTGGGCAACTGAGTGGGAGCCAGGCCGGTCCCAGAGAAGCCAGACAGTGTCTCTGCTGGTCTGGGCTGCCATCCCATGTCCGAGCACTGACCCTGCCTGCACAGACAGCACCCATCCCCAGGAGATGACCAGGGCTGCCCTCTCCCTGGGTGGGGTTTCTTCCCTTCAGCTGCCCCTCACACCTCTTATCAGCACCTGAATCCCCTCAGATTCATCCCTTCTGGGTAACAGGTGATGACTGCTTTTGTGAGTGATGCTGATTTTACTGGGACTCCCGTCAGACCCTCCTGGGGGCATTTTTCAGATGTTTTCCGCACACAGACCAGGCAGGCAGGGTCTCTGCCAGGTGCCTGAGCAGGGTCTCCTATTCCCTTCCTCCCTGCAGAGTTCCAGGTGCCGGTGACTGAACCTGACATCAACAACAGGCTGGAGTCCCTGTGCCTGAGCATGACGGAGCACGCACTCAGCGGTGAGCATTCCCTCCTCCTGGGGCTCTTCCAGCACGTCCACGCCGCCTCTGCTGAGCCCCCCAGCACCTGCCCCTGCCCCGTGCCCCCCAAAAACTGGGACAGGCTGTGGCTGTGAGAGCGGGACGGCGGCAGGGCTGGACACAGGGGATGCTCCTGGGGACGCTCCTGGGGATGCTCCCCGGGGAATATTGGCCTCTCTCGGCGAGGCGGCCAGGGCAGGGGGTAAAGCCGAACGCAGGGATCGCACCAGCACTAGTGGAGTATGTGCTAATTAGCCACTCGTCAGCTTGCTAATGATAATTAGTGTTAGCTCGCTACTCTCGTTAGCTCTCGATAAAGCCCCTGCCGCCCGGCGCGCTCGGATGGGTCACAGGCTTTGGAGTGTTGCTCCCTTCCGCCGCCGGACCCCGCATTTGGCCGGGGGTGCCCCATGGCTGGGGGCTGAACCCCTGCCAGGCACTGTGCCGGGGGCTGTGCCCTGGGGCCAGCAGTGCACACAGCCGGGGTGCCAGTGGATAACGGGCACGGGGAGGGAGGAGGACCGGGTCAAAACCAAGTGGGGAAGATGGAAAAGGCAGCAGCAGCAGCAGCAGCAGCAGCAGCAGTGCGATGGAGAGCCTGGTGCAGCACAAAGCTCCAGCACCAGAAGCTCCCGGTGTCCCTTGGCGGCTCACTGGACCCCCAAGCACGAGGGATGACCCCCAGCGATGGGATGAGCACGGCCACCGGCATTGCCCAGATTCCCGAATGACCAGCTCAGGTCTCGCTGTGGAAATCCTGGACTGTGACGGATGGTTGAGGACAGGAGCCCTTGGAGAGGACGAGTGCCACCAGGAGCCCTCGGGGAGGACAAGTGCCACCAAGGCTCCCTGCGGATGCAACAGCCCTTCCCGGGGAGAGGAACACGAGAACAAGGACTGTGGGAAGCAGCAGGGCCCTGGCAGCATCCCTGGCTGGGAAAACAAGGACACTTCTGTCACCCGAAGCATTTCTCCGGCGTGTGCCCAGCCGAGGCTTAGCTGTCTTGTTCCTCTGCAGGGTACTGTTCCTCCAAGTTATTTTTTCCAGGTCGCATTCCCCGAGCCTCTCCAAACCGGTCGTGCTATAAATAGCTCTTAAAAAAATAAACCTTTCGGGGGAAAAAAAAAAAAAAAAAAAAAGGCGTAACAAACCTGTTTGTTTTTAGTGTCCAGGAGGGAGGTGGCTGTGCTGCCCCAAGTGGTAACAGGGAATTCTCTCCCTCTGGGAGCTGCCTCCCACCGCTCTCCATCCCGGGGATGGGGTTTGGGATGGGGAATGGGGGGTGGGATCAGGTCTGGAGGGTTGGAAGTGCTGTTGGGTGCTGATTTCTTCCCCCGGGGGGTGGGGACAGGGGGCTGGCTGCTGGTACCAGGGTCAGTTGTGAGGCTTTGGGGTGAGTCATGGACCCCTCACTCCTGGGATTGGGCTGTGGCTGGATGCATCCCTGCTGTCACAGGATGCTGGGAACGGGCTCTGGGGAGACGGAAAGGACTCCTGGGGCTTTTTCTCCTTCCAGGATCCTCAGATGGAGGAAAATATTGCATCCTCTGCGGTGCAAGTGTCGCAGGGCTGGGTGAACTGTGGGCAAGGCAGCCCCTGGGACCAGCTCTGTCCCTGTCCCCTGAGTCCTGGTCAGGGACACGCTGTAGGAGAGTCCCAGATTGTCATCTACCTTGTGACGAGTCCAGGCTGCCCAAAATCCCACTCTGCTCCTGGAAGAGCGGCTGTGGGGTTGTGGCAGAAGGCCTGGACTGGTGTTGGGACAGCGACTTGGGAGCTGCTGTGGGATGGGGACAGTTGGTGGCACAGAGGGACCAGCAGAGCACTGACACCCCAAAACCATTCTACACCCCCTGGGGAGATGGGAGGCGGTGGGGGCGGCCCCGACAACACCTCGCCGTGGGGGCTGTGGGTTGGGAATGCTCCGGGGGTCCATCCCCCAAAACCCCAGCTTGGGGGGTACCAGTGCTCACCGGGGCTGCTCCTAATTTTCCCTTCCTGCTTGCAGATGGTGTCGACAGAACCTCCACGATCTAGAAGGCGTCGCCACGGGGACGCTGGCCGGGACAACAACAACTGCTGCGGGTCCAGCGGCGAGGTCGGGGCTTGAGGGAGCCTCAGCGATAGCTTGCATCCTTTCTCCTCTCTCCTCTCTCCTCTCCTCTCTCTCTCTCTCTCTCCCTCTCTCATGTTTTAATTTTGTGAATGTGTAGATTGTCTTTGTGAACATACCATTAGACTTGGATTTGTGTTGTCATTTATTACATCCATGCTAGTGGGGGAAGGGGGCGGGGGGGGGAAGACGGAAAAAAAAAAATCTCAGCGACGATGATGAAGCAGCACGGGGAGGTTGGAGGGGATGCGGAGGAGGAGGAGGAGAGTGCTGACAACAGAGGGTTCACCGGAGCACCGTGGGCAAACCCTGTTCCCTGGAGGAGGATACCAAGGAGCACGGAACAGCACGCGGGGGTTTGTGACCAAAAACCTTCTGGGGAGGATTTGCCTGCCCTGCCCGGGACCGCGGGGCCGGAGGTCCCGTCTCTCGAGTTTCGCCGCGTTTGGGCACGGACTGATCCGGCGAGCCCGGATTGAAACAGAAATAATAAAAATAACCCCAAATTTTCCTTTCAGTTTAGCCAAGAGAGCCGCAGTGTGGAGCCAGGGTTGTGCTCAGGGCAGCGGAGGGCCGGAGGGTGCCTGTCCCCGCGCCCCACTTGGATCGGGATGCGGGGTGGAGTGCGGGCATCCCGCCCAGAGGAGGGTCCCGGGGGGAGTCTGGGATGTGGGAGACTCTGGCAGAGGTTCCGTGGCTCTTGCCTTGCCTACGCAGGTACCGGGAAGCTGCTGCATCCTGGCTCCACACATCTAGCCCAGCCTGCCCAAAAACCCTCAGCCACATAGGGTACCAAAGTGCAGCTGCACAGCCCTGTTTTCTTGGCATCCCCGTCGGGCAGGAGATGGGGATGGCAGCGGCTGGGCTGCCCCTCACCCACTGCTCCCTTTTAAAACAGGAGCTAAATTTGGTGTTGAATTGGTAACTCTGACCCGGCAGTGCTCAGACCTGCAGCAATGCTCCCGCCGGTCCCGATGCTGCTTCGGAATAGTAACAAATGTAAAATCGATTAATTGAGGTGATGGGTTGCAGCAATATTCCCAAAATGGGCTGTAAGGACATGGGCAGCATTGTGTGCTGGGGTTGGAGGGAGCAGGGCTGGGGGCTGAGGGGGAGCTGGAGCATGGGCAGGGCTGGGAGATGTGTGAATCCTTTTGTCATGCAGCGTTTTTAAGTTGTTTTTCTAAAAAAAAAAAAAATACATATATATATATATATATACACAAAAACCCAAGTGCCAAATGCAATGTTCAATGTTTGCTGTTCCTTGGTGTCCTGCTTCCCGGCAGACAGGAGATTGAGGGGGGGGTGATGGGGAGGGTGGAGGAGGGAAAACCTGAAGGCCAGGGAGGTTGGGAAGAGGTGTGAGGAGGTGAAGGCGAAGCGGGGTCGGCGCTGGGGACCTGGGTCACCCCCGAGCACCCCCAGCTTGTGAGGTGTGAGCGGAACCGCCGTAGCAGGAGCCTCCCTCAGGGAGACTCCAGTGTATTTACAGAGCTAAAATTCTATTTATTCCTTCGCTGACTATGGACACAGAGGTTTTCTGATTGTTCAGAGAGATTATTTTGGATATTTTACCTATTAACTTGCTATGGCTGGGAACCATGATAATGTCTGTTATTAACAACCACCAAATAATTCAATTGTTTTTTTCCTTTTGTTGTTAAAAAAAGAAAAAAAAACTTNCCCAAACCCAACAGTTGCATGAGTGAGGCTGTGAAGTCAAATATTCAGTAATAAAGTGGCAGTGCCTTTCTTTTTGTATCCCCCGCTCGCCCCACTGCAACTGTCCCCTCCGTGTCCCTTCGGAGATGTCGCCGCCGCGGGGTCCTGGGCGTCGGGCGGGCAAGTGCCCCCCTCCCGCTGCTCGCCCAGCTCCGGCCGCGGGCCCCCCCAGCGCCGCCGGGGACCTTTTCCTGGTGCTGTCCCCCTGAGCCGTCCCCGGCCGCCGGGAGCCCGGCCAGCCCAGCACCCGAGAGTGGCCTTGGGCCCGGCGGATGCTCCCGCGGCCGCGACACCCTCGGGGACACAGCCCCTGTCCCGTCCCTACCGTGCCGTCCCCATCCCCGGGGACAAGCGCCGAGCTCGGCTGGGCTGGAGCCGGGCTCTGCCTCTGGCTCGCTCAGCTCAGCAAAACCCTCCGAGGGATGCGGGGAGGAGGGTCAAGCCCTGCCAGCATCCAGCAGGAAAATCCCAAACTGTGATTGAGGCCGGGTTGGGTCAGCACTTAGGGAAACGATTTCTGTTGTCACGTTTTTCTCCATGTCCGGGGTGCGGCCGTGCCCCAGGTTTGGCTTTCGGAATGTGCCTGATGGAAAGTGGGTCCCGCAGACGTCTATAATTTGCACACAGCGACGATAACACTAAAGTTGATTTTATACGAGTCATCAGAGTTTGCAAAGTGAGTTTTATTTTTTGTATTCCTTTATCTTTACTTAAAGGTGAATGTGTATTCCTCTGGGAGGAATAGGAAGAAAAAAAAAAGAAAAATACATAAAAAAACAGGAATGTTAATAATGTTAAACAGAATACTTCCTCCCTTATTAATATATATAACCCTGATGTATTTATGCCTATTGTAAGCTGACTTTAAAGAGCTTTGACCTCTCTTCTGTTGCATGCCGTTCCCGGGCAGCCTCTCCTTGTCCATGCATGCCTTTTGTCCTGGTTTTTCTGTACAAAGTTAGTGCACAAAAGAACTATTTTTGCCTAGTTAATGTTGCCGAGCAATGCCTATTTTTTAAATTTTAATTTCTTTCCTTTTNCTGGGAACCATGATAATGTCTGTTATTAACAACCACCAAATAATTCAATTGTTTTTTTCCTTTTGTTGTTAAAAAAAGAAAAAAAAACTTAT
The DNA here is from genome assembly GCA_013399225.1 of Rhipidura dahli. Taxonomy (NCBI): domain Eukaryota; kingdom Metazoa; phylum Chordata; class Aves; order Passeriformes; family Rhipiduridae; genus Rhipidura; species Rhipidura dahli. The sequence continues at coordinate 122,535 of VXAC01000514.1, forward strand.
TTTCCATTGACAGTGTAGAGGTTAATAGCGACTTAGTTGTGTTTGCTGTTTCTTGTTTTGTTTCTTGAGTAAAAACAACAAAAAAGTGGCTTCAGTTGCGTTCGGGAAGTGCTGCCTGGCTCTGGCTGCCGGTGCTGAGTGCGGGCGGCAGAGCTCCAGGGAAAGAAGCTTAAAAGGAAAAGAAANGGCCAGCCCAGCACCCGAGAGTGGCCTTGGGCCCGGCGGATGCTCCCGCGGCCGCGACACCCTCGGGGACACAGCCCCTGTCCCGTCCCTACCGTGCCGTCCCCATCCCCGGGGACAAGCGCCGAGCTCGGCTGGGCTGGAGCCGGGCTCTGCCTCTGGCTCGCTCAGCTCAGCAAAACCCTCCGAGGGATGCGGGGAGGAGGGTCAAGCCCTGCCAGCATCCAGCAGGAAAATCCCAAACTGTGATTGAGGCCGGGTTGGGTCAGCACTTAGGGAAACGATTTCTGTTGTCACGTTTTTCTCCATGTCCGGGGTGCGGCCGTGCCCCAGGTTTGGCTTTCGGAATGTGCCTGATGGAAAGTGGGTCCCGCAGACGTCTATAATTTGCACACAGCGACGATAACACTAAAGTTGATTTTATACGAGTCATCAGAGTTTGCAAAGTGAGTTTTATTTTTTGTATTCCTTTATCTTTACTTAAAGGTGAATGTGTATTCCTCTGGGAGGAATAGGAAGAAAAAAAAAAGAAAAATACATAAAAAAACAGGAATGTTAATAATGTTAAACAGAATACTTCCTCCCTTATTAATATATATAACCCTGATGTATTTATGCCTATTGTAAGCTGACTTTAAAGAGCTTTGACCTCTCTTCTGTTGCATGCCGTTCCCGGGCAGCCTCTCCTTGTCCATGCATGCCTTTTGTCCTGGTTTTTCTGTACAAAGTTAGTGCACAAAAGAACTATTTTTGCCTAGTTAATGTTGCCGAGCAATGCCTATTTTTTAAATTTTAATTTCTTTCCTTTTTTTTTTTTTTTTTTTTTTTTTTTTTTTTTTTTTTTTTGTAATATATGGCAATAGCATGTTTGTTACATGTAAAAGCTTCCCAATATAAAGAAATACTAATGTTTGGAGATGCCGGTCTTTGCAAGTGTACAGTTTTCCAATGTTGTTCCCAGTGAAACACCCTCGTGATTTCCACTTGCTCCGATGTATTTATTACTCATTTCCTCCCGTGTAACTAGGAACCATGGCTATATTTCATATCCGCGCTATATTGAAAGTGAAGGGAGATGATTAATACAAGGTTTTGTAACACCGGGGTGTGGCGCCTCCTTATTTATCCCCTTTTTGGCAGGCGGCTTCGGACTCCTTCACGCGAGGAAAAAAAAAAAAATGGAATTCAATAGATCTTCATCCCGTAGGCGAGAGGGGAGGAGCAGCACCGTCCCACAGGGGGTTGGGGATCTTTATTTAAAGCCCGTGGCAGAGCTTCCAAAATCCCTGGCATTCCCCACGCAGCTGCTTCGTTGTCCCTTTGGGATGCCCACGCCCCAGGAGCTGTTCAGATACAGGATTTTCCTTTGAAATCGGCAGGAATTGGGGCTGGAGCAGCTCGGAGGCTGCGGAGGCACACGGAGGAGCTGGCTTGGCACAGAGCCTCAGCGTGTGTGTGGAAACTTTTGGGGTGGGGTTTAAAGATTGGGTTCTTCCTGGGCTTAAAACCTGCACATCTGGGACCCTCCTCGGGCTGGAGCGAGCAGGGAAGGACCCTCAAGAGCTGGCACTGCCACTTCCCGTGGATTCTCTGCTGCGGGAAGTGCCAAAGGGCAGCACCTTCTGCCCCTGGTGTTTTCGTATTTCCTCAGACTGAGCCTCCACATCTGCAGGCTCATCAAGCCCAGCTCTGCAGGCTCTTCTCAGCCAGTCCAAGCTCTGCCTCAGCAGCCTGGCCATTCCCACATTCAGGTCCAGGGATGCCCTCCAGAAACCTCCTGGGTGTCCCAGACCCTGCTCGCTGTCCCTCCACAGGCATCAGGGTGGCTCAGGTCCCCCGTGAGGAGCAGAACATGCAAACACAGCGTTTCCTCAGGTTTTTTGAATGCTTCATCTATTGCTTCTCCTAGGATGAGGTTCCTGGTGAGCTCCCCAAATGCTCATGGGGCCAAGACCCCAAAATAGTGTCCTCAAGCTCCTTCTGTTTAGGACGCTCCTGAGCATCCCGGGCAGGGCTACCCCAGGAGGGAAATATTTGCCATGGTGTTCAGTCCCACCTGAATTTCCCTGTCCAGGAGAGCATCCACATCCACAGCCCACTGGCCACAGCTCCCTGCACTCATCAGGAATTGGGCTCCCAGGATGGCTCAGACAAACCTAAATCCCCAAAAAACCCATTTCCTTCCCAGAAACAGTTTGCCTTTCCAGGTCACTGTGCTGCTGTCTGGGTCTCACAGCGCGGGGTTGTTGCACTAACAGAGAGTGGAAAGAAAAAGGAAAGAGAAAAAAAAAAAAAAGCCACCTGGGATGAAAAACTGGAGTTGGAGGGGCTGAAAAGGCTGCAAGGAAAGTCTGTGGCAGCCACACGTTAGGGAGAGTCTGTGGGTCCTACTGGCTGGCGAAAGGAAAGAGGCTTAAAAGAGGAAAAGTAGGAGGAAAAAAAAAAAATTCCATGCTGCTGGGAGCCTTTGGATGGATCCATTCCGGCCACTAAAGGCTTCACCAAGCGGTGTCCCCGGATTACATCACACCTGAGTCCCGTCCAGCCCGGGGAAATCGGGTCCCCTTCTCCTGCCCGGCAGAGGCTGCAGCCCATGCCCAGCTGGGAACAGAGACAGGAGCTGGTGGCCACTGGTTCAGCAGCTGCTGGGCTGTCCCAGATTTGCTAACATCATCTTTTCCATGTCTCCCTATTCTAAAGAGTGATGGAAAAGCAGCCCCAGCCACGGAGCCAGGCAAGTGCCCCCTCCAAGGGGATGATCCAGTCCCTTCTACCGGACCCCCGGCTCCCGGTGTGGGTACAAATTCCTCGTCTTTAACAGCGAGGGGAATATCCCAGGGAACAACCCAGCAGCAGCAGCAGGCAGGGATTTCCCACTGCGGGGAAGTTTTTATGCAAGATGAAGAGGGCTTTTCCAGCAGAGCTCCTCGGGATCAAGGAATAATTAATTCCCCACGTCTGCTGGCTGCGGCTGCGCTGGAGGGGCCGGGTGATGCCGCTGGCCTGGCTGCCAGCCGGGAAAACGCTCCCAGGATGTACAAATAACCAGCTGCTCCTGGCAGCCCGCACCAGCAGCGTGACCACTTCGCTCAGCGTGGCCTCTGCCACCACCAGGGATCAGCAGGTCCCAGGGATAGCTGGGATCAGCAAAAGGTTCGGGAATGGGCACCTGGAATGGGCACCTTGGGGCCGCGGCATCGCTTGCGTGGGGTGCTGGAAGTGGCAGGGCTGGGTGGGATCCTGGCTCGTGGGATCAGCTCGGGTTCCTGATATCCCTGGAGCTCCCCAAAGCTTCACACAAAGCCCAGCACAGGCAGAGCTGGTGCCTGCAGGAGCAGAAAAGCAGGGGAACTAGTTTTAAACTGAAAGAGGAGGGATTTAAGTGGAAGGAAGAAATGCTTTACTCAGAAGGTGGTGAGGCCCTGGCACAGGGTGCCCAGAGAAGCTGTGGCTGCCCCATCCCTGGAATTATCCAAGGCCAGGTTGGATGGGGCTTGGGGCAACCTGGGATAGTGGAAGGTGTCCCTTCACCTTCATGGCAGGGGGTGAGAAAAAGATCTTTAAGGTCCCTTGCAACCAAAACCATTCAGTGTTTCTATGATTTTCCCTCTTTTCTCTATGAAAACACCCCGCTCACAGCCTGGTCAGAGGACACGTGGTCTAGCTCAGCCAAAATTCCCACTTTATTAAGAAAATAGATTTTTTTTTTGGCTATTAAAAAAAAATTAAATACCTCATCCTGGCAGGTAGCCTCTGCTTTTGGACAAACCAGCTCCATCCCCATCCCTGTGAAGAGGCAGACCAGGTGGGTGTTTGCAGCATCACCCGGCAGTGGGATGCAGTGGAAGGGCTGGGTGCCCCTCTCCCACTCCCATGCCCCCAGCCTGGCATCGGGGTAATCCCTGGGCTTCCCGAGAAAGCATTTCCAGCCCCCGCTCCTCCTGCGACGAGCAGAGCTCGGGGCCGGGCTCAGCAGAGGGAGCCACAGACTGCGCGTCCCCCGGGCCGGCGCTGCGGAGCCGGGACCAGCCCAGCCTCCCTCCGGCCCCTCCGGGCATCCCTGACCTCGGGCATCACCCAGCTGGAGCAGGGCCTCTGCAAAGCCCCTGCCAGCTCTCCCTCCCTCCCTCCCACTGCTGCTTCCCTACAAAACCTTTCCCGTCCCTCTCTTTCTCTCCTCCAGCACCCAGACCCATTTCCCTCCCAGCTGTTCTCCCCCGGGGAAGAGCACTGGGAAAGAGGCTGGAGAAGGTGAGCACAGACCTGGGGTGCAGCTGGGACACAGCTTCAGGAACCAGCAGAGATCACAGAATGTCCTGAGCTGGAAGGGACCCACACAAGGATCACTGAGCCCAGCTCCTGGCCCTGCACAGTCACCCCAACAATCCCACCCTGGGCATCCCTGAGAGCATTGTCCAAAAGCTTCTTCCACCCTGGCAGGACTGGTGCTGTGCCCACTTCCTTGGGGAGCCTGTTCCAGGCACTGTATCCTGAAATTTTGCCTTTTTCCTACACCCTGAAGCACTGCAGCGTGTCCTGGCTGCAGCAGTGACTGTCACCTCCTCCAGGCATTCCCACAGCTCTCCAGCAGGTCCATGCCTTGTTCCAAGACAAGGCAGCCAAAGAAAAGCCAGCTGCAGGATGAGCTGTGGCTTCCCTGGTGGAACCACGGGATGCTGAGAGGGTGCAGAGGCAGCCCCAGCCAGGGCAGGAGGGAGCAGACACCTTCCCACAGCTCCTGGTCAGGGGGTCCCAGGAATTCCTCCCTCCGTGGCATCCACACATCCCAGGCCAAGGCAGCACTACTGTGTTTTAAAATCATTTTCAGGCCTGTGCAGTGGAGTTGATCCCTCTTAGAGTGGGTTTTTCACCTTTGCTTCACTGTTGCAATCCTGGTGTGGAAAAGCAGAGCAAACAGAGGGAACATGGTACAGTTCACCTGCCAAAACCAGCCCTGCAATGCCCCAACACCAAAAACTCAACAAAAAGTTGTTAAAAGACTGCAAATAAATTCCTTGTGATTCTATTCTTTGAGTATTTTAGCAAAATTTCTTGGAATACTGTGATTTATTTTCTGTCCCTCCCAGGCCAAGACTTACTAACAAGAGCTTTAATATTTTATGTCCCCTCAACTCCTGTATCATGAATGTAACTTTAAAAAAAACTGGAAGGCAAAGCTTTTCCCAGAAGTTGTTTCCAGGAGCTGGACAGAAGGGCTTGGCCAAGGCTCAAAGGGCAAAGATGATTAAGGCTCTTTCCCAATTCCAGCACTGCAACAGAGAACAGGGGCAGGAAACAGGGGCAGGTAAGGAGCTGCTGGAGCTCATTAAGCTGCAAGCTGTGGAAGGCTGTGAAGAAGCCTCTGGGATGACCCCAGCCCTTGCCTGCAGCCACTCAGTCACTGGAAGGCAGATTTTTGTCTGGAAAGAGCCTAATTTGGGGTCCACAGCTAGAGGAAGTTGCCTGAACCAAAACATCCTGGTGGGCTTGGCAGTGCTGGGGTAACTGCTGGACTCAGGGAGGGCTTTTCCAACCTTAATAAATCCATGATAAACCTGAACACAGGGAGTGAGGCCCAGAGAGCCCAGGAGCTGGCTGGATGTGGCACAGGGGTTTATGGACTGGTCACTCCACAGCACAGGGGCAGGAGGTGGTGGGAGACACCCAAAGTAACCACAGGAATAGAAAAACCTCAAGGAAGCTGCTCAGAGGGGGACCCTTGAGAAAATAAAATTGATAAGCAACACATCCCACTGGAGAGCATCAGGAAAGGAATGGAGCACATGATAAATGAGGTGGAATCCTGGAAATGGGGCAGATCAGTGTTGTTTCTTGGGCAGATCAGGGCTTGCAAGATGTCCCCTTATTTAAGAGGGCTTGGTCCTTCTGTTTCAGTTTTTTGTTTCAGGTTTTTTGGGGTTTTTTTAAGCTATAAACACTTTGAAGCTGAGTAATTTTTCACCCCACTGAAAACAGGTTTTCCCATGATCACAAAACCACTGAGGCCCCTTCCAAATCCCACACCTTAAAAAAAAAGGCAGGGAATAGATAATTTCTTGCAGAAGTGCCTGTTTTCCCCAACAGACCATTTCCCACCACAAGCACCAGCCTGAATACACAGCTGTGAGAAAGACAGAACTCAGCCTCACCACAAGGACAGGTCTTGCCAATGCTCCTGGGGCTTCCCAGGAGGGTCATTTCCAAATAATTCAGATCATCTGGATAAAAAAGACACCAAGGGCTGGAGAAGGCTTCATCCATCATCCCTTCTCCCTTCCTGACGCAGCCACAGCAGCCCCTGCAGTCCCCCTGCCCCTGCCCTTGGGCTGTGCTGCCCCTCAGCAGCCTGTGAGCCATGCATTTTATATTTTTTTCCCCCCTGGATCTCAGCAATATCTGCTTCCTGGGAGGCTGGAGAACAGCAGGAATGTCTTTAAGCCAGCAGGAATGTCTTTAAGCCAGCCTGCCCACCCTGCACCCAAAGGGGTGACCCAACCCTGACTTCACCTTGGAGGTCTCTTGTCACAGCTGCTCCTGGGATTTATTTGTTCAGGTTCATTTGAGCATCTGGCCAGGAACCAGGCATTTCCTCAGGCCAATTCAAGGCCTCCAGGACAGCTCAAGAAGGGCACAAGAGGACTGTGAATCCCTCCAGGCTCAACACCAGGAGAAGCCACTGCCACCCACCATGTGTTTGCTCTTGATTCCTCTGGCTCCGAGGAGCAGCAAGAAGAAGGTGACACCAAATCCTGAAGGTTTTCCCTTCCCAGTCACCAAGTGGGGACTCACCCGTGGATAACAGCAACACCCAGCCCAGAGGAGCAACCCAACCCCTCATCCAGGAGGACAGAAAGCATCTCCACCTGCGGAGAGGCAGCTCGTGCCCTTTCCTTGTGCAGCGCCCCAAGGATGCTCCACTCCCAAGGACAACACTGTGCTTTAATGCTTCAGAGACAATGGGCTGGAGGGCAGTACAACAGGGGCTGTACATCCTATACATATTTACACACGGGGTGTAGTTAAAGCTCATGTATTTGAACAGGACTGACGTTCCAAAAAACACGCCGAGACTTGCAGCAACCAAAAGGGGAACAAAATCCAAGGCCACGAGTAGAGAGAGAGGTATGTTTTAAGGACTGCAGGTCACATGGAATTAAAAAACAGTGGTGGTGCAAGGTGAACTTTATCCTGAATAGAGATAAGAGGTTAAAACACAACTTTTTTGGTACCTCAGGAGCAAGACAGCATTTTACAGAGACTTAATTTCCAAACGAAGCAAGGAAAGAGAAATAAGTGTACTGGTGTGTGCCCCTTTGGTCCTCAAAATCTCCTTCCAGCTGAGCTAAAAAGAGAGGTTTACTGCCAACTTCAGGCAAGAGAGGTTTAAGGCTTTTCAGCTGGGTATTTGTAACACACTGAAGTGAAAAGTGGCGATTTCAGGAAAACAAATGCCATGGAGCAGGTCTGGTTTAGCAGTGTGCAGTACAGCTTGTTTGCACCAGTGACAAACACTGCCACAGCTCCAAACCCTACAGAATCCAGGACAGAGGATGGTATAAAAGATTTTTCCAGTAATGCTGTGAAGGTCATCAAAGCAAAATCAGTGTAATTAAACACATGAACTTGTTCTCCCTGAAAAAGTTCTTTAGGACCAATCTGAACGTGATTTTCATTTTGTTTCCAGCATGGGCTGGAGCAAGAGGGAGGAATGTTGGTGAGAGGGAGCTGGCCAGACCAGGAACTGCCCTTGAGGTTCTTGTACAGGACATCTTGGATTGATATCCAGCAAAGCAGAGAGAGCCCTGGGAACCTGTGGGCATCCCAGCCCCTGGCTGACATTTGTTTTGCAAGCTCGGTGTGAGGAGGCTGGTTTTCATTTGTGCCTCAGCTTTTCCCAATTAAGAGTTACAAAACACCCATTAAAATGGTAACAAAGCAGAAGTTCAGCCAAGTCCAGCTGGACTGAAACTTTTTGTACTAATTCTGCCACTTACAGAGGTTGCCACATAGGCAGAGAAAAATGTGGTTGGGTTCATTCTGGTGGCCCTGGAAATGCTTTTCTCAGCTGCTCTTACAAAATGAGCTGTTGTCAACCCAGGTTGCTCTGCCCTGAAATGACCCAACCTGTCGGCAGGGAGGGGAGGTACCACATGCTGTGCTCAGGATTTCATGCTCACCTTTGGTCCAACATTGGAAATGGAAACCTCAGAATGCTTGGAAATCTTCATTTTGACATTATCAGACCAATTTTAGCTTTTCAGCCTAACCCATGGAAATCCAAGAAGGAAAGCTCAAGATATAAATATCATTAAAAACCTCTTTGGGTACCTCAGTACTCTGCAGACAGACTCTGCAGGGTTTTTTCCTCTCCTCTGTTAAAGTTTCCTTAAAAACAGCAAGAAACTTGACAGTTCAAGTGGTCAGACATTCTGAGGCACAGAGAAAAAGGTGCATAAACCCCTTTGTACTGAGACAGGGCCGTGCCCCAAATAATTCAGAAGTTAATTCTCTGCCTGTTAAGAGGATAGGAAAAACGGAGTTTACACATTTCTCAAACAAACAAACAAAAACAATACATAAAAAAGGAAGCTAGTGATAGCAAGAATATAAAACACACCAGAGGTAACAACTCAGAGGTATCACACACATATCCAGGTACTGAAATAGCAACTGCAGGACTTGCAATAAAACATTGTCAAATAATTCTGGACAATCCCAATCCTATGAAGATCCACATCCTTTCAGGTGTTTCCTGTGCTGCTCCACATTTATTCTGACAAACACAACTATTTCATAAATATCCATTTCACTCCCAAGCCCCTCTTCCCTCCTGACAGTTGGATATTCTGCACTATGGATGGAAAAGCATTTCCAAACCCCTATTTTCATCTTGGAACCCCGTTGACATCAGGATCAGTGAAAATCCAGGAGGAGCCTCCCTCATCCCTACCTTTTCCATTTGCCACCAGAAGCCTTTCAAGTGCACAAAGACTATGACAACAATTCACAACGATTTAGTTCAGAACAGGGATGTGGGAACAAGGACAGACAGTGACACGGGACAGAACAATCCAGAGTGCATCCAGAGGGTAACAAGCACACTTTCAGCTCCTGATGAGTGTCAGGAATTCTTCTCGGGTCTTTGGATCTTCCCGGAATACCCCCAACATTGTGCTGGTTACTGTTTTACTGTTCATTTTCTGTACCCCACGCATTACCATACACATATGCCTAGGAGAAACGAGAGGGGAGTCAGTGCACCAGGAACACCCCTGGGAAAGGAGCAATCCCTCGGGGACAGGATGTTTCTTGCGCGGTCACATTCAATTCTGGGAAGGTAACAAAACCTCCACATCCAGAATGGGCATCTGCAGCACCTCAGCTGTGGAAGAGAGTCACGTTCTCAGCCATTGAGTGCTGCCTTCTCTGCTCTGATCCCAGGAAAACCCCACCTTCCCAAGGTGCCTTCTGATCACAGGGACGTGCCTGTTGCTAGTGCCAAGCTCTGCACTGCTCGAGGAGGCAGAAGGAGCACAGGAGCAGGGCATGGATCTGGTGCAGGTGGGGTAGCTCCTCACTGCCACTTCTCCACAGAGGATCAGGCAGTGCCCACTTTAAATGGCTCCAGCTCACCAGGGCATGTTGTTGAATGGGCCAGGATTACGATGTTTTTATTATTAATAATAATATTTTTATTAGTAGTAATATGATTGTTTATTATTATTTGTTACTACTAATAATACTTATTCCTCTCTCTGCCTGATAACCAGGCATAGCACACAGCTACCAGAGCCGAAGGGGCAACATGCACCAGCCCTGCAGCACAGAGCCAGGATCCCACCCGTGGAGCACCTGGGATCACACCCATGAAACACCTGAGATCCCAGCCATGGAACACCTGGGATCACACAGAGATGGGTTCCCAGCCATGGAACACTTGGGATCACACAGAGATGGGATCCCCGCCATGGAACACCTGGGATCACACAGAGNCACACAGAGATGGGTTCCCAGCCATGGAACACCTGGGATCACACAGAGATGGGTTCCCAGCCATGGAACACCTGGGATCACACAGAGACGGGTTCCCAGCCATGGAACTTATGGGTTTCCAACCATGGAACACCTGGGATCACACCCATGGAACACCTGGGATCCCAGCCATGGAATACCTGGGATCACACAGAGATGGGATCACACAGAGCTGGAATCCCAGCCATGGAACACCTGGGATCACAGAGAGCCAAGATCCCAGGCATGGAACACCTGGGTTCCCAGCCATGGAACACCTGGGATCACACAGAGATGGATTCCCAGCCATGGAACGCCTGGGATCACAGAGAGCTGGGATCACACCCATGGAACACCTGGGATCACAGAGAGCTGGGATCACACCCATGGAACACCTGGATCACTTACGTGGCTTCCACGACGACGCCGACCCCGGCGGGCTGTAAGGCTTCTGTGATGGCGATTGCAATTTGTTTGGTAAGGCGTTCCTGGACTGAGGGAACAACAGGGAATTCAGACTCCCAGAATCCCAAAATGATCTGGGTTGGAAGGGACATTGAAGCTCATCTTGTTCTGACCTCCCACCACGAGCAGGGACACCTTCCACTACCCCAGGTTGCACCCAGCCCCCTCCATCCCATCTTCCACTCATATCCTGGAACAGACCTTTTATTTTCTTGTTTATATTTGGAGCCATTTTGCATTCTATCTCTCCAAACACAATTTGTTCTAACACCTCCTCCATTTCTTATTTTGCAGTTCAATTTTCTTGCCTCTCTGCTCTGTTTCAGTTTTTAATGTGTTTGTCCCCAGTGTTACTGCTGCACCATTTATTCCACACGCCCAATTTCTCTTCTTAGGAGAGGAAATGGAGATAAAAAATGAGCTTTGTCTTGCAAAGCTTTACTTCCTGCAGCTCTAGCACCCTCTATTTACCAGCCTGGTGGTCACTGAGACTCCTCTTGCCAAGAAGAGGCCAAATTTAACCACAGGACAAAGGCAGCAAGCTCGGTCCAACCCAAGGCTTTGGACCCTGCAGCTTCCTCCCCTTCTCAGGGAAAGGAGGCAGCTGTTGCTTCACTGCCTCAGACAAGAATTCCTGAAGGCACCTCTCCAAATCTCTGTAGGAGAGTTCATCCCCAGCAGCATTCAATTAGTTCAGTTACTCCTGGCAGCTCTGCCTGGTAGCACATTTATCCTCAGAACCAGTTCCAGCCTCCATCTACATTCCTAGGTAGATGTCACCCTTCATTGGGAATGCAAGGGCCAAGTGAGATGGACATCTTCAAGAAGTGTTTTTCTCACCAGTTTTTCTCAACTCAAGCTCCACATCTCTAGTCCACCCCCAATTTCCAGCCCCCTGCACTGACCAGGAGAGGAGGGCACACCACAAACCCCAAATTTCATGTTTACCTTGCAATCTTCTACTGTATATTTCCACGATCCTAAAGGAGAAAGGAAAAAGACAATACAATAGTTATTCCCAGCTGGCCACTGACTGCTCTTCCCAATTAATTTGATGCTACCAAAAGAGCCCACTGTACTGCTCCATGTCCTTCCTGGAAATCCATGGCCACACCCCAGGATGGCATTCCTCACAGGCTCCCCTTGGACCATCGCTGTGGTGAGTGACAGATTCCCCCCACCTGCAGCCCCAGGGACCATTTTTAGGGCAAACCAATCACTTCTCCTCTGGTCTCCTTCTGTTGGTTTGGAATTCCTTGTGTGCCCACCCGCCTGCAACGCACAGTTTCAGGGGGAATTCGTGTCCAAAGGCTCCCTGAACCCCAATTCCTGAACATCTCCCTGTGCTTCAGACTAGACCAAATGCTGCCTTAAGGATGATTCAGATAATGGATTCCCAGGAGGCTGCTGAAATTGAGCAAGAAATGTTTTGGATTCTTGCATTTAGCCACAAATTTAGCTAAGAACAATGAGACAGAATTGGTCTTATTTAAAACAGAATCTCCCCACCCACATCTCAGCCCATCCTTCACATTTCAGTGCAGGCATCACCTTAATGGTCCCCTCCAACAGGACTTCAAATTTAAGCCATTGGTGGGCAGTACAAGTGACACTTACTGACAGTTCTAGAAGCCACACATTTAAAAAAATCCATATAATTGCTCTGTAACTCCAGGGGTTGTTCATGCCAGCCTCAAATGCTTAATTACACTTCAAGTGGCCACAAAAAGGAGCTGCTATTGCAAGCTTTGATACCTGTCTGGTCACACCAGACGAAAGCCAGACACTGGCTGGCAGCCCGAGGCATCACTTACAAGAATCATCCCCGACAATGAGACTCTCCTGCTGTTTTGGAGAGAGAATTAAATGCACAAACTCCCCTCCAGCAATGAAATGGTTGTGTTAGAGCATAAAACAAAGCAGCCCAATATTTAGATTAACTGTATGGATAGGAAACATGCTGATGCTCAGATACTGCATGGAAGAAGTCCTAACAAGGTGTTTATGTAAAAACAGTTATTTGAAAGGGCATTTTCAAGCCTGAGCTTAAAATCCAGAGAAAGATGTTTGTTTACTGAGTACAGGCCATCCACAACTACAGAAACTCACCACATTAGACTAATCCTATTATGAAAGATTAGGCCTAGAGCACCAACAGCCTCACAAGTCTTTGCTTGAACACTGGTTGCATTATATAGGGCACGGAAGGGAGGCAGGAACTGGCCCACCAACCTCTTCATGGCAAGGACTCAAAAGTGAGAGCATTTTGTTACACAAGAACTGAATCTTTTAATTATTGCAGTATACAAGAGTTTTACCCTCACCTTAAAGAGAGGCAAGATTTAACCTTTGAGCACAGAGCAGGAAGCCTTGCACATATTGATGCAGGTTTCCACACTGAGGAGAAATAGCAGGAAAATTGTACATTACCAGCACCATGTTGCCACTGGCATTAAAAATAAAAGAAAAATCACTGAAAACCATTGTGAACTCCTTTTTACAACTGCAGACAAGAGATAAACAGAGACCAGAGCAAGCACAAAGCAGTGGCTGCATATTTCCAATGTGACCCTCAGTCCTGCGTGGGAGCCCTGCAGAAATGAAACCACGCGCTGCTAAGGACGGTCCCCTCGGGAAGGAGGGAAATCCAACCCCAAAAAACAGCAACAAAACAACACCCCCCAGCCCTGCACCACTTAAAGAGCCACCCAACACTAACACAAGCCATGGGGTGCCAACACACATCCCCAAGCATGAGCAGCTACAGAAGGCGAAGCCTTTTGCCCGGCAGCTGCAGCTCTGGCAGCTCAGAACCCGAGCCTGTGATTCCAGCAGCTCTGTACAGCCACAAAAAACACACAAAAAAGAAATCTACATGTTGAACAGCCTGTTTCAGCCTTTTAATCAAAGTCCACTCCTATAAGCACTGCTGGGGACAGGGAGATGCCCCCCTGCAATCCGAGGTTACACGGCAAAGATCCGACCTCCGAGGATGCTTCCAGTTCCAAACCCAACTCCCTGCTGTGCAAGCAGAGCACAGAACAGATCTGGCTCACTTTGGAACATTTTGCTGTCATGTCCTACACGTTTCTTACCTGCTAAGAAAACCCAGCAGGCAGGCAGATTTGCAGGGCTAATTCTCATTAGTGCTACTGGAAGTGCAGCAGGATTAACAGACCTATCAGGGAAAGCATAAGCAAAACCTGTGTGGGTCTTTCTAAACTGCAGCCAGATTTTTAGATTTGCTTCTCAAAAAGGAGAAGATGAGTGCCCTTCCACTCTGATCCCAAATAATCTGCTTACTGAAGGGATCTACCATCCTCTTCCTCACCAGCACTAGAAAGTGTCACTTAATAATGAGTCAGTGCAGCAATTGACCCGAGGGCACTTGCTGAGGAAAAAAGCTGTTTTACACAACAAATGGTTTTCTCAAGTGTATCACAATGACTTTATTTCTTAGGCTGAACTTTATCTATAAAATCTACCCCACGGCATTCTCAGCATGTCTTCAGTGAAAGAAAGAAATGCCAAATTTGTCTGAAGAGTCAGCTAAGAGATGAAAGCTTTAGATTCAATTTATATCCATAAAATGTGTTCATTTGCAGTTTGGAAGTTTCAGATTTTCATTCTTATTAGTCAATCTAGACCCAAGTAGTAAATAGCTGGAAATTCTCACTGGTTTTTGTGGCCTGCCTTAGAACATGAACCTACCAAACCATCAGGGCTCTGCTGCAGCCACTGGTGTGAATTAACACACAGATCCAAGACCTATCTGTCCTCTCCACAAAAAAAACCCCAAAACAACAAAACAATGCTGAGGATTGGTCTAAACCCAAATCCAGGACACAAAGTGGGCTGAGCTTTAGAGGGAGAGGAGATTAAAAAAAGATTAGCACAGCCTGGAATCCTTTTTACAAATTAGCATCACTTTCATTAGAACACTTACCTAGCAAGCTTGCTGAGGCCAAGCACTTGTTTGTTGGGGAGATAACCGATGTGTACCTAGGCAGGGGAAAACAACCATTAACAGCAGCCAAACCACACTTCCAAGGGCGTATGAAACTCATGCACCGACAATGAGATGTGCATTTGCCCCAGAACTGACTCTGGGACAGCCCAGAAGTCGCAGCACGTGGGAGGAACGTGGCACCATGCAAGCCTGGGGAACTGGGCAGCTGAGACTGAGAATGCCTCATGAGGTCCTGGTGAAGAACAGGGGAGTGTTTCTGAGGGGGAGAAAAGTCACAGCTCTTCCAGAGCCAAGGCTCATGTTCCAAGTCTCAGGAATGCCACAGAACACAGCTGCATTTGGGTACAAAGGCAGCCTGTTACTCAGCACAGCACTATTTCTCTAAAATAAACATGCTTTTCTCTGAAAACCTTAAATGGATTTAGGAAGAGGAAGGAAGAGGGGCTGTGCTTTACTTCCAGTGAAAGTTCTGATGGCAAGAAGTACTTTGCCACCAAAAGTCAGGCTGCCCTTCCTGATTTGATTTGTTTTCTTGTTTTAGTATCATAGATCACTGATGATTAACTCAGCTTCCATCCTGCTCAAATATGGATTTGCTGAACGTGTACTTGAACTAAATTGGAAGAAGTTTAGCAGAAAAGTGCTCAGATATGAAGAGAAGGACATTTAGCTCCTTGTTTTTAGAAAGCCATGCAGGCTACTGAATTCCAGTGGGTTTACATTTATAACAGATTACAAACCAGTACTTGTGCCACTGTACCAGAGACTTGAAAAATTAGCCAAGATACAGCAGGGGAGTGTCAGTGGGGGATTCTGGCTTTGCCTGGAGGCCCCATCTCAGAATCCTGTGCTGCTGTACCTGCAGTAGAGGTACCACAGTGCACCTGATTACCTGGCTAACTTGCTCATTCCTACCCCTTCTGTGGGGTAATCAACCCACTGACACCTGAAAAGACATGAAACATTTCAGACAAAGTGAGAGACACAACTTAGAAATAAGCTTTGAGTCCTGTTCCCCACATTTTTTGCAGATTTCTTGCTTTCCTTTAAGATACAACTGCAAATGCAAGACCTACAGGTCAGTGTTTGCAGCCTGTTTGGTGCACCCAGCAGGGCAATGGTCACTCTGAATATTTAGAGCCATTCCAACTCATTTAGCAGGACTGAGTCAGTGTTTGTGAGGAGATTTCTCCAAACCACATAGGCTAAACAGCTGGATGTAGAAAAAAATGCACACATTGCCACAGGAGCAACGGGGAGAATAAACACAGAACACACAACCAAGAGCAACAGGCACAACAGAAAACTTGCACAGAAAAAGAGGTGATCCTGTTTCCCAGTATAAAACACCAACAGCAAGAAAAGAGAGCAGACAAAACTGACTTGACTCAACTAAATAAACAGCTGGTTTCTGTTTGTGTATTTTATTTTTGGGAGACAATTTGCTCAGAACATATGTGGCACTGCCTGGATTTCACAGACAACACCAGCACGTGCTGCTCTTGGACCTGTGAGCCCTTTGTGGTACCAGATGGACCAGGCTGAGCTCCATCCTTCCGTGCTGATAAGGGAGTGAAGAGGCTGAGACCTGCAGCTCCCACTCAGAACCCTTCATCACCTCTACTCCAGTGGTTAAATGGAGAAATTTTATTTTCTTAAAGTTGTTGGCATTACAGTTCCAACACCCTCTGGAACACCAGCCCTCTTCACGAGACTCCCTTGTTAAGCACAGCCAGTCTTGGCCACCCTCTCCCTGACTCGGCAGGGATAATTAGGGCAGGGCTGCTAATGAGTGAGTTCCACTCACAGGGGGTTTCAGAGGTGAATGTGCACTGGATTGCTCTGAGCCAGGAGCTAAATCCATGACAGAGCCAGTGTGCAAAGTGAGCTGGTTTAATATCGAGATGTCTGCCCTCAAGGCTCGCTGCTGCTTCATGAAGAGCTTTGATATGAAATGTCAGAAACCATTACATTACTTAGACTAGGAAAGGTTGAGCATTATATTTCAGGAGCTTAAATTCAAATAAAACCTCACATTAAGGAGGCCTTCCTTATTTGTATTCTCAAGATTAAACTTCCAGAAACGTAGCTGCAAGCAGCAAGTACTTACAGCCTTAAAAGCTTTAGAGCTACAGTTCAAAGTCTTTTACATGTACTTAAGGTCTGTTATTGTGCATTCCCGCATTTGTTCTGTGAGGGAGAGTTACCTTTCCAACAAATGGAACGAGGTGATGCTCACACAATGAGAACATGTCTATGTCCTTCACAATTACCATCTCATCGTGGTCTTCGTCAAAGATGGCATCGTTCAGCACATCTGGAATTAAAAAATTGCAGTGAAAATGAATGCAAAAAGCACAGCAGGCTCTTACAGCCTGAGAAAGCTTGTACTGAGGGCAGAGCTCTCTCAGGGCTACAGATTTTAGGGTTAAGGTTTGGGAGGGAACAGAGGAGGTGCATCACAAGCACGTTTTGGTTTGCGTGCGATTCGCCACACTGTCACACTCCCCACGTGCTGCACCAGAAGTCAGCCAGGAGCGTTTTATTTAATTAATAACTTGAGCATGGGTTGGAACAGGTCTGGCCTTTGCAGAATTACTGACATCTTAAGAGCAGTTAAGCCTACAGCTGACAAAGAGAGCACATCTCAAAAGTGGGCTTCCTTTGGTGCTTCCACAAGCAAAGCCGAGCCTGAGGTCAGAGCAAAGCTGAGCCATCACAGGGGGTCCTCCAAAACTTCAGCATCACTATCTCCAAGAAGGCTTTGCATGCAAATAAAATATTCTTATTTCACTCTGCAGCATGCCAGGCAGCAGCTGTTCAGGTACACACAGAAGTCAGAGACACATCTGGGGAGAGATTTGCTGTCCTGATCTGAAACAGGCTGGTGTATCCACACTCCAGCCCAATTCTGCACCTCCGAGTGAGCAGAAAATTGAGGTGGAGAAACCCCATAGAGATAGGAGGGAGAAGAAGCAGCTCAGTAAGAAAAGGAACATAAAATATGACACTTGGGTAATCTCAGAGCTCAGCAGAACAGATCCTCAGTTGATTTTCCACTTTCAGAAGCAGGAGATTGACAAGTCCCCAGACAATCCTGGCACAGGTTACAGCCTGTCAGTCCCCACAAAGATTGCAGGCACCAGGACCATGCTGAGAGGGCTTAAAAGCAGAATGGTCCCAAATCAAGAGCAACAGGTCTCTTACAGAACAAGAGAGAAAGTTGTATATGAGGGAGAGACTTGCAGGAGAGAATCAGCTGCACAGATGGGCTGATAACAAGGACAAGGAGCTCTGCAAACAAGTTTAGCTGGACTCCCTGCTGGACTTCCAGGAAAGCAGAGCCCCACAGACCCCAGGCAGAGCAGGGCACTCAGGGACTCCCAGTGGTGGTGACACAAACCCAACAGCTGTGTCTGCTCTGCCTGCCTCGGTGCCTTCCCCTGCCACGCACGTCCAGCTGATGGCCACCATCTGCTGTCGATAAGGGATCATCATCACGGAGCATTTTAATTTCCTGCTTGCTATCAGCACAGGTAACCCTGGAAACTGCGCGCAAGGCGTTCCGCCTGCGACGTCTGCTCTCTGCTGAGAAGGGCTGGAAGCCTGCAGGGCAGCCAGGATGAACCCCAGAAGGCTTTGGATCGGGTCAGAGAGCAGGAGTAGAGGGCATGAAAAAGGCCAGGGAGCAACTCTGTAAAGGGACGTGATTGTGTTCTTCAAATTTCAGTCTGGTTTGCACCAAGCACCACTGGAGAGGGTTTTGATTACATGGGCAGCATCATGCAGTGGTGTAATTATGAATTCAGCCAGGAAAAGGGAGAATCCGAAACAGAGGATCTGACCAGGATCACAGGAGAGGGAAGGGGAGGCAGAGCAGCTGTCTGGGTTCCGAGCTCCCTCCTGCAGCATTCTGCAGCTGCGCCATTGCCACGGCAGAAAGGCAAACAGTGGTTGCACAAAACCTGCTGCTGTGGCCAGAGTTATTAAAACAAAATCCAAACAGATCCACGAAGCATCTCCAGAGTGACTGCTGCTGTTATTAGACCCCCAGCTCAGCTCACACCAGCCTTGCCAGGAGCATATCAGAGCCCGATGTCAGATATGGATTTACGTCAGAGCACTCACAAAGCAGATTGTTCAGAACAGCCAGAAATGGCCAAATTCTCATTAAGAGTCATGGCAATGTGTGACACAGAGCAGGGCCAGAGCTACAGCAGAAGGCACTTCACTCATGAAGCCTCATATCCATGTGCATATAGATGCATACACACACTAATTAATCTATGAAATATATATTAGTAAAGCCTTGCAAACTTTCTCCCACAGCTCTGTTGTATCATGGAGACAGCTCAGCCAAAGAGAAGTTTAAGTGACCTCAGCAGTACTGATGTCAGGATGATTTTTGCCTTTTCTTTTATACCCCTGTTATACCTTTTTACAATTTCTGTATTCTTGGTGCTTTTTGCCCACATTCTGGGACTTGTTTGCCAACCTGGAACACTGAACATTTCAGAAGCTTCACAATGAGGGATCAGTGTGCCCAGAGCCCAAGGGCCTCTCCAGAACACATTTTGGAACCTGAGACAGAACCAGCCAGGGGAAGGTTCCTTGGGGAGGGGGCTCACTGGAGCCTCTCCTTGGGGAATCTTTGATAGATGTGCTAATTAGTGACACCCACAGTGTGATCCCAGATCTATTGTGGGTGGGCACTGTGGGGTGCAGGGAGGTGCATTCAACCTGGCCGTGGTGCACCTGAGGATCCTTAAAATAAATCCCAAGGTAAAATCCCTTTTTTCCCTTCCAACCGTGTTTGACTCTCAATTTGAAAACCAGGAAAAGGCATCTGTACCACACAGGCAACTCCAGGAACAAAAGGCATCCTGCATCCTTCTCTTGGCCAAAACAATCAAACAGGGACACAAAGGTCACCCACCCTTCCTGCACAGCCCCTCTTATGCCACAGCCCAGTCTCAGCAGTGTGGGCAAT
The DNA here is from genome assembly GCA_013399225.1 of Rhipidura dahli. Classification (NCBI taxonomy): domain Eukaryota; kingdom Metazoa; phylum Chordata; class Aves; order Passeriformes; family Rhipiduridae; genus Rhipidura; species Rhipidura dahli. The sequence continues at coordinate 142,154 of VXAC01000514.1, forward strand.
GCCCCCTTACAGCCAAAGGAGTTTTAGAGGGGAAAAGACTAGATCTGCACATAAAGAATGCAGCCACAGAGCTGTGGGGTGCTTCACACTTCTTATTTATATTGGTCTTGCCATTTTTGCACCTTATATTTATTTAATATTAGCAGCAAGTTGCAGCTGGGTCACAAACAACACCTGCAGCTGTGCCTGCAGCAAGATGTGCTGGTTCTGTCAGCACCACTCACTCCTTGAGAAGAAAGGGCCACAAAGGAAGAAACCAGCTCAGTGTCAGGCCCCTCCAAAAACTCCTCCACACGTGCCAGGTGATCCAAGGACACACAGGGAAAGCCACCACCGGAGTAAGGGGCCATGGCGTTGAGGGGCCATTCACCCCTGCTCTGCTGCAGCCCCTCCTGCTCAGCTTCACAAGGCTCTCTCCCTGAGAATCAGCACAGCTGGGAGCCTGCCCATCCCTATTCCTCTCCCTTGGAACCCAAGGCCCGTGTTGACAAAAGCAGGGTGAGCAGAGCATCTTTGCCCAGCTGCTCCTGCCTGTGCCCCACTGCAGGTGTTGGTCGCAGTCGGTAATTGCACAGGAGACTCTTTTCTGGCAGAGGCTCAAACACACACCTTGAGCAGGGAGGCAACACCATTTTATCTAAATTTGTCAGGGTTTTGTTTTTAGGTTTTTTAGAGGTTTTTTGGATTGGTTTTTTTTGCAGTTTTTCCACTTGCAATAGCATCAACAGCTGGCAAGCTCAGCCTGTATCCTGCAGCACGTGTTATGGAGAATTTAACAGAGCTGAAAGGACAGGAGGGGAAACAGCCTTGGACTAACCAGGCCAGAAAGCAAAGCTGAAGGCAAATTTTTACTCTTTTTCCCATTCTTTCACTCTACCTACTAGGCCACACTGCCTTCTTCAGTAGTTTGATTTCATGTTATGTACAGTCAGGGTGCTCTCTAGATTATTGCAGCTGATTTCTCCTCCAGCTCAAAGTTCAGTTCCTGGTGTAAAAACTTCAGTGGGCTCGTGAAACTGAACAGTCTACCTGTGCTGCAAGTTAACTCCTGAAACAGAGCAGAATTAATTTTCCCTTTATCTTCAAAAAGAGTTGATAAAATGAAAAATCAGAACTGGATGAAGACAGAATGAGAAAGACCTTTCAGGATTTTGCGTCAGAGCTAAGCAAAGATACCTGTTGCTATAGAAACTATTTGCATGGCTTTAATGTGACACAGGAAAGCAAAAGCAGCTTTGGCAACTACAGAAGCCAGAGCCCACCCAGAATGGGCTCAGGAGGTGAAGGGGATGAAGGATGGCAGTGCTGCAGCAGCTTCACAGCACTTCAGAGCTGCCCTTTTTACTCTGCCTGGGAGTGAAGCGGTGCAGGTTGTTCTCACCAGGAGTTAAAGCACTTCCCGTGGTGCTGAGCTGCCTCACAGCTCCAGTTTAAGTGCAGGCTGATCAGTGCCAGCAGGATGAAGGCAGCCTCAGGAACTCTCTGACACTGCTGCTTGAGCTCATCCATCCTGGCAGAGACAAGAGGCACGAGGTTCTGCTGGACACCCATTCCACAGCTCCTGTCCCCGCTGTCCTCTGCTCTCCAGGGTGACCCTCACGTGCCACAGGCAGGGCAGGAATGGGCTCAGGACAAGGCAGGGTGATATCCCATGGGATGAGTCACATCACACCAGCTGGAACAATCTGGGTGAGCACTGGCTGAGCTCAGGTGCCTCCAGGAACACAGAGTTACACCCAAAGCAACAGCAGCAACCTCACATAAACCAGATCATGGTTTGGAGGATGCTCCAGAAGAGCAATGCCAGGAGCCAGGGAGCAAAGGCTGACTGGTCTTTAAGGCAGAGCCACCTGGGGAATGCTGGCAGACTTCTGACTGCCTTTCTCAAGGAGTTCCTCCCCAGCTGAGGACAGATGTGAGTGGCAGCAGGAGACACGAGTCTGACACAGCTGAGTGTGTGACAAGGAAACCAGCAGACTGCAGGATCAGGATGAAATCTCTGAAAAACCTCTCAGCTACTGCTGGGTAAGCAGTAAAACATAGAGTCAAACCTGACTTTATTTTTTATTTATTCATATGATGACACTACAGGTAATGGAGTTAGGGAAAATATTCCAGAGAAGTGACAAGAAAATTATTGCAGCCTTTGAGTATTAAAAAGGCACCAGGAATTGATTATGCATACAGAGAGCCAGGCTATAAAAACATTAATGTAAAGGGCTTGTACTGCTGCAGAAAATTAATGACTTCAGGTTGCTAAGAAAGGGGAGGCTCTGGGTTTGTCATTTGCTTCAAGAAGTCTTGAAGAGCTCTAGAAAGAGGCACAGCCTGAGGTGCCCCCTGACTATTTAAATAGGCAAGAGAGTTCAAAAGTTGCCAATAAATGAGCACTTGTCATAACACACCTTCCTAGCAGGAAGCAGGAGAAACCTTAGGCACAAAAGAATTTACAAGTTTCTGGCTACTATTTCACCAAAAGACCGGAAACAGACTCTCAGCTTCAGACAGGAACATTTGCTTCAGAAGCAAAGTTTAATCACTCAGTTACCAGAAGGGAGGTGAACCAGACACGTGATTTGATTTAAGGGGCGTTTCACAGAAGCAAAGATAAAAGAAAAGCATTATTGCTGTTCAGCTAATTCTGGCTGTGATTTGTACAGATCTGTTTGTTTCCCTGTGAGACACCCTCCACGTTGCAGTGAGGCTGGAATCCATTCATAACAGATCAGCTACTGCAGGCAGATGAAGCCAAGATTAGGTTCTAGAAGTTGTCCTCTGCCAGCAGGTTTATTAAAATGAGGGAAAGCAGCGTTATGGAAATGCTCATTAAAATGTATCAGGATTTCAATAACCATTTCAATGTCCCATGGTACAGAAGGTGCTCTTCCACACTTTTTTCTGAAACTGGAACAAAGGAAGAAATCAAAGACAAAACACTTTGGAAGAGAAACATGAAGAATCAGAAGCCTGTAACAGTTCAGATCTGAGAGGTTACAACATTTCATAAATTCCTGACAAAACCCCAACCAAGCTTAGTGCTCCTTGAGCATTAACAGGCAGGGGGAGATGATCCAGGAAAGTCCCAGTTCCCAGAAGTTTCACTGCATTTAGTGGGTGTTCCAGCACGGTAGGCTTCCCTACGTGGGGGCAGAAGTTGAAGAAACCCCAAAACCCCTCACTCTGAACAAGCCTGTATCTCCCACTGATGCCTTAGAGTTTAACTTTTCTATTTTCCCAGCCCTGCCCTGCCCAGTGTGTAACTCTGGAGTTGCCTGTTCCCTGTTCAGTGCTGCTCTCTGTGCTGGGCACACACAACAAAGCCTCTCCGGGGCTGCTCTCCAAGGACACCCAGCCCAAACTGGGCCCAAAAAGTATCAACCAAAGAGCCTCTGAGGGGGGCAAGCTGAGGGCAATTCCATCATTAACTGCAGCTTTAATTGGAGAATGAACCCTGAGATGCAAATGAACCAAAGCTGGAAAAGTGGGAAGAACTCGTGGCCTCTCAGGGTCCATCTCGGGGCCCATCTGGGCAGCACCTCTGGCTCCCCAGGGGTGCCTTTGGAGGCCTTTCCAATAAATCCCCACCTTTATTCCCTTCCTCCTGTCTGGGCTCTGTTTCTGGGAAGCCTCTTAAGTCATCACCACCCTCTGGTTTACAAGAAACAAGCCATGGCTGGGGCACAGCAATGCTGAGGTCCCAGCTGTTAACAGATGAAGGTGCTGCATCCCTGTCCTCACGGAGGAGCCAGCAGTACCTCGATTCCAGGAAAGCACAGCACCTCCCCAGCTCCTGGAAAAGGGCAGTGCTGCTGATCAAACAGCCTTGTTTGCTTAAGGCACTGTGTGTTTTGACACAGCAGTGCTCAGCGCCTCAGCACAGCAAACTGAGCAGGCTGGAACAATTTATGAGCTTACACCATTGTTGTCCTCTATAAAAATACCAAATCCACACAGACTGGAAGGAAAGAATATTAAGGTTGAATTTTTTTTACCCTTCAGTGTAGGAAAAGCATATGAACTAATGAGTGAGGAAATGACCTAACTAGCTCTTTGCTTTGAAATAAAAGCTGCCCAGCAGAGTCACTTGGCTTCCAGGCAAATAACATGCAGCCTCTCAAACCACAGAGGTTTGGGAAGCAAAGTTATCCCTCCCTGTACTTCTGATCTTCATTTTCCTGTTAAACACACTGAAAGGACAGCTGAAGCTGCCAATGTGCCTGAGAGTTGCCATTTATTGTGTGAATAAAGGTTGGGAGACTTCCCTGGTAGCAGCTCCCACCAGCACCAGCAAGCCCAGTTGGGTGAACTGAGGGGTTTTGCTCTGAGCGTTCGTGGCTGATGAGAGCAGCTTGACTTCCTCCTTCAGAAGCTGGTCCAGCCCTGTGCCTAATGTTTCCTGCAGGATTACACAACCCAAACCGACTCATTTATGATTCACCTTGCAAAGGCAGAACCATTGAGGCTGTTTCTGTAACTCACCAGCTGCCTGAGTCTGATACCTTCAGCTTCAGTTACAAGTTAGTGCTGTCTGAGCCGTGTACTTCCATTTATTCACTCATTTACTGCCTTTGCACACACTTGTGCTTTGTGGTATTTATTATTAGACCCTCAGACAGCACCTCTGAGCATGACACGAAGCCTTTAGTAGAAGGAGGGACAAGGTTTAGCCTTTGTGTGGCAGGTAGTTGCCTGAACCAGCTATCAAAAAGCTAAAAGCACCTGGCCCTCACAGCTCTGCTGTTAACCCTCACCAGCCAAGGGGGCTGTTCTGAAATATAATTTACACCCAGAAGTAAGAAGCTGATAGATCTGCTCCTGGGAAAGAGAGCATGTTCTTGGATGCTGGCACAGAAGCACTGCAGAAAATTGAAATTTGCTTTTTTGGTGACTTTTCTGCTCTGCCATCCTCACCAACACATTGAGAGGTTTCTGTTGCAACAGCTGTGAGTCTGCACTGAGCTGTCAGGATTTTTAATGTGGTCCCCAGGTGGATTTTATTTGAAATCACTGGAGGCATTCTTGCTACTCCAATCCAAGTGTGATGACTGGTCCTACAGGAGTGAGAACAGCCCTTTTGAATACATCCTGTCAAGGAAAGAGGCTGAGGCCTTCAGTAAAGCCAGGATTAATAAATGACAATCTGGAATTAACAGAAAGAGCCAGATACAGATATTTAACAAGTAAACTCTACTAATGGCTCTGACACACAACACTGAGCAGCTGCAGAGCACCGATAGCAGAGATGAATGGGGGGTAAGGCAGAAACACTGCCACTCTGCACTGCTGAGAACAAGTGAGGAAAAACACACACAGGGGAAGCTGGAGAGCAGAATCAGCTTCTCTGCTACTCACAGATCTGAATGGAGAGACAGAATTTAGGTGTTAACTTCCCTACAATATTACAGAATTAAGCTATGGGAAGAATAAACATACAAATGCAATCAGGTGCCATGGAAGCAAAGTGACAACACTCAGGACAGGAGATCAAATGACCAGCACATTCAGCCATGCTCCAGGTGTATTCTGTTCTCAGACACAAGATCATGCAATGGTTTGGGCTGGAAGGGATCCTTAAAGGCCACCTAGTCCAATCCCCTGCAAAAACACAGCAAGGGAAGCTTCAGTCAAGCACACCAAACACAGACCTCTGGCAGTGCACTGGCAACTTTACACTCTCCAGAAGAGAATGGAGCTGGGGAAGGGTCTGGAGCCCCAGGAGCAACTGAGGGAGTTCAAGGGACTCAGCCTGGAGAAAAGGAGGCTCAGGGGGGACCTGGTGGCTCTGCACAAGTCCTTGGCAGGAGGGGGCAGCCAGGGGTGGGGGTCAGGCTCTGCTCCCAGGGAACAGGACAAGAGGAAATGGCCTCAAGTTGTGCCATGGGAGGTTTAGATTGGATATTAGGGAAAATTTCTTCACTGAAAGGGTGGACAGGCATTGGCACAGCTGCCCAGGGCAAGGGTGGAGTCCCCATCCCTGGAGGGATTTCAAAGCCATGTGGATGTGGCACTTGGGACAGTTCAGTAATTTGGGTGTATATCTATCACATCTTTCTTTGTGTTCCTTTATGGAAAATGAAACCTCTATCAGAAATTGGTTTTCTCCTGGCTCCCCAGGGCAGATGCTGCAGCCAACAAAGCCACAGGGCTGGTTTTAAAGCCTACCCCTGTTCTGACATTCACTACCCCCATTCACCTGTGTCCCTCCTTCCTGGCTGTACCCTCTGGCAGCACCTCCACACCCCAGCAGGGTCTGTGAGCTCAGCAGGGACCTGCTGGGCCATGTGGTTGTACACCACCACCACCACCACTGAGCTTTCACCTGAGGAGCCTCTCTTGGGAAGATGGAACTTGCAGCTATTGTGACAGCTCTTCATCTTCTGCCTGCTGCAGGGATAAAATGGAAACACTCTTCAAAACACACCCTGCAAATCACTGCTTTAACCTCTGCCTACCCAAACAGCTCCACATAAGGAGCTGGATAAGCTGCAAAAAAAAAGCCTTAGAAAACAAGAGGTCAGGGCTGCTTTTTGTCAGGTTTTAGGGAGGGTTTGGGGTTGTTTTAGTTTGTTTTCTCTTTCACAAGCCACTTGCTGGTCCAGTTCACAGCCTGGCCAGGCAGAGAGCTGGATCAGTATAACCAAGGGAGCAGCACACCAGGATGCTGCAGCAGAGACAGCAGCAGTCCCAAAGCTATTCTTGTGCCCAAATATCCTGTAGTGGTCAGCTTTAGGGTTCATGAGGCATTTAAAATTCTCTAAGAAGAATTTACTCATATTGACAAACTCCTCATCCACTACTTGTTTTGCCATCTGCCGTGGGCTTTTCCTTTGGCTCCAGTTCTTCCTTCTGTTTGGCTGGGAAGAGTGAGAAAAGTGGAAGGTGAGCATCCTGCAAGAAGAGGTGAGTAGCTGGAAAGTAAAAGGATTCCCCACCTGACACAGGAAGGAATGTTAGTATCACAGCTTCACATGATTTCCTAAAAAGAAAAAAGCAGCCCAGGAGTAGAGCACCCAGCAGTGAGATTTTCTACCCTTGGACATAATACAGCTCTCTCCCAGGTGTGGATGATCAGAGGTGGGGAGTATCCAGAACTACTCTGTTTAATTAAATGAATGTGAGAGATTAGAAAGCCATCAAGATCTCAGAGAAGCCACCTCAGAGCAAAGAAAAGTTTTTAAAATTACTTCAGGTAACGTGTGCACACAAAACTGGCAGCAAGGTAAGAGGGGATTTAAGAAGGACAGCAACCTCATCCAGGTTCAGCACAGAAATTCATGCTGAAGCTGTCACTAAAAAAATTCCTTCTGCTGGAGCCTGACAGGATGACTGAGAGACCTCCTGTGTTTTACAGCAGTAAAATGAGGAAAGTTCATCTCAGTAAACAAAGGATGAAACCCTGATGAAACCTCACCTCAAACACACCGTGCAGCAGCACTAAGAGAGGAACAAGGATGGCCACTGCAGCCCACAGCCTATTTCCAGATGTGAACCCTAAAACCTGAGTTGATCTGAAAGGCAAAACAACTTCCAAGGCAGAAACACTATTCCTGGGGGAAGATGAGACACGATATTGGCACAAGAGTTTAAGCTGCTTGTGAGTAAGTTAATGCTGGAAGTTGTAGTAATCTGATTTCAAAAGAGCCAACCAGCCAAGAAATGAAAAAGAAACTAAACACAAACCCCAGCCTTTAAGCTGAAGCACGGTGCACTTAGAAAAGGATGTGCCAGCAGGAGCTCCCTGATGCCATCAGTCAGCACAGCTCAGCCTTTGCATTCAGCTGCAGCCTCCTGATGCAGCTCTGGGGCAGGCTCTGAGTTCCAGGGAGCAGGGCAGGAGCAGCTCCTTCCTCAGCCACACTCAGAGATCCTTGCTGACATTATTTGCATCCCTTACTAACAGGAACTTGCCTTTTACTGTAAGAAGGAGCAGAAAGGGGAAATCCCAAGCTCTCCAGGTTCTTTTTTACTATTTGTGCTGGGTACAGTCCTTAGTCAAGAGGCTGAGAAGAGGAAAAGTGATGTAAAAAATAAATTTTCAAGCAGTATTTACCATGCATTGGAGCCACGAGTTGTTGGTGAGAATATATCCCACCCAGTTCCTCTCCTCACAGCCTCATCCAGCAAGCAGAGACACCCAGCTGGGGCAGGGACGTGAACCTGGGGCTCCTCTCCACACCTGCATTTGCTGCTGGGACCCTGAGGTGGGGAAGGGATCTCCCTGTCCTCTCCTTCCTCCTTACCCCTCTTCCTTAAGTTGCATTCCCACCTTTGAAAAACCTCCCTTTGATTAAAGCATCAGCAGAACAGGACTTTTCCTGAGAAAATTCAGACCCCTTTCTGTCTGCTGATCGAAACAAATACTCCCGCCCTGTCTGAACACAGCCTCGCTCGGCCGCGGAGGGAGGAAGGAGGGAGCCCACAAGTTCCTATGCCAGGGCTTGAAAAGTTTCCATCGGAAGAGAGAAAGCAAAAGCACTTGTTCTGCTCACCCAGACGAGAGGTTTACGACGGAACGGAAACTTTACCTGCACAGACTTTAATTTAAAAAAAAAAGAAAAAAAACCCCGAGATATGTGGGGAGGGACAGCGAGATGAGGAGCACCAGATGCGAGATGCGCTGACAGGGCAACGATGTTTTAAGAGCTTTATTCCAAGGAATAAAGCAACCCTCGGTACCCAAGCAGGACTCTCCATCCCCGCAGCCCTCCCTCCGTGCCGCCCCCGGGAGCGCTCCCTACCCGCGATGGTCTCCTGGTAGCCCTTGGTGAAGAACTGCATGGCTGTGGCCGCCCTCCAGGGCGTCTTGAGCAGCCCCTGCCGCTGCGGGTCCTCGCCCAGCGCCCTCAGGATGGAGGTGTAGGCGGCGGCCAGGCTGGGCAGGTTCAGATCGTTGTCCTCCTCGCTGCGGGGCCGCTCTCCCCGCCACCCGTCCCCGTCCCCGGTGCCGGTACCCGGGGGGACGCGCGGCTTCTCCGCGGCCGCGGGTGGGGAGGGCGGCGGCCGCTCCTGCCGGGCGTACCCGTTNGGTTGAGATCCAGGCCGGGGGTACAGGGGGGTCCCTGAGCTGAGGCGTGAGCCGGGGATACGGAGTACCCGAGGGGATCCCCGGGGCTGAGGATACGGGGTATTGCCGGGCTGGGGATACAGGGGGATGCTCGGGCCTCGGGGTGCTGAGGGATCCGAGGGGATCCCCCGGGCTGGGATCCGGCCTCCGAATACAGGGGCATCCGAGGGGATCCCTGGGCTGGGGGTACGGGGAGGATCCCTGGACTGAGGTGTGCGCTGGAGGTGCTGAGAGGGATGCTCCTGGCTGGGGGTGCGGGAAGAGCAGACGGGATCCCCCGAGCTGAGATCTCGGCTGGAGGTGCACGGGGGTCCCCGGGCTGAGGCTCGGGCTGGGGGTACGGGGGGGATGTGCGGGTCTCGGGGTCCAGGGGGATCTCTGGGCTGAGGCACGGGCATGGGCTCTGGGAGTATCTCTGAATACTATGGGAGTAGCTCTGAAGATCTGGGATCCTCTAGGATGCGGTGTTCGAGCATGGCGGGGATGCCCCAGGCTGGGGCTACGGGAGGATTCAGAGCGATGCCCGGGCTGAGACCCGGACTGGGGGTCCGGAGGGTCCAGGAAGAAATCCCGTGGGCTGATGTGTGATGGGGGTATGGAGGGACCACTGGGGCTGAGGATATGGGGCACCCCCCGGGGGGGACCCCGGGGCTGAGATGTGTGATGGAGGTACGGGGGGGGACCCACCAGGCTGGGGGTGCAGTGGGAATCCCTGGGCTGAGGCATGGGACGAGGGTACAGGGACATCCCTCAGGCTGGGGTTACTGGGGTTCTCTGGGCCGAGGTGTGCGCTGGGGTTATGGGGGGGATTTCCCGGGCTGAGGCACGAGCTGGGGATTCAGCCCCAAGCTGCTGTAGGGTTCCCCCTTCCATCAGCCCAGTGTGGGGGAGGGCTGTGGGGAGCCCGGGGTGAGCAGCAAGGGGATGGGGATGGACGGGGCAGGTCCTGCTGGGATGCAGGTTCACGCCCTGCACAGCAGCTCCCAGCATCATTCTCTGTTTTCTCCCCATCCCCCCAGACTCCTAGAGCTGGTCCCTTTCCCACCGGGGTGATGCTGGCACAGCCCCATCCCGCGGCCCCCTGGCACTGCTGGAATGCCACCATCGCCGTTCTGAGGTGCTGGAGGCCACTGGGCTTGGGATGCAGTCACCAGAATGATCCCAGCAGTGGACTGACCCTCCTTTGTGACCATTCCCACCACCTCTGAGGGCTTCCATCCCCTCAGAGCCCTGGTCTCTGCAGACACCTTCCTGCTGCAGGGCTGGTGTGTCCCAACGTTTCCATATTTCCACCCACGATTCTGGAAATGTGCTAACTCTGATGACCAAGACCAAATATTTTGGGAATCTGTGGGGATCTTGGCATGTCACCCCAAAAGGTGGCTTGAGCATCCTGCAGCCTCCTGGGCACTTTAGGGGCAAACCCAGCAGCCAGAGCACAGCGTGGGTTCAAGTGTTGGTGAACAAATAAATGCTGGGGCAGATTTTTGGAACACAGGCCCCCTCCAGCTGGAGCTATTCTGGGATTTTATGAGCTGGAAACTGAGTCTAAAGGCTCAGCTGAGCATAGGGTGAATGCTCCATCACCCAAGCACGAGCAGGGGGACTCATATTTTCCGGATTGCCATCAAATAAATGGCCAAGAAATAAAGGAGCCACAAACCCTTCTTTTCACACCATCGGCCCTTAAGGCAGCAGGGAAAAATTGTCCCCCTCTTGTGCCTAGGAAATGGTAAATTGCTGGGGAGATAAGGAGGGGAAGGAGCTGTCAGAGGGCAGGGTGTGGAGTGTGACTCACTGGCTTTCCTCCATCTCCTCCTGACACAAGAGCTGCATTTAACTAAGACAAGCAAGAGGGGACGGAAAAAAAAAAAGAAAAAAAATATAATACCCCAGCAGCTGTAACACGCTCCACATTGCCACATTTATCATTTGGTTTCTGATCACAGGTTTCACCAGGAGAGCCAGGATGACTCAGGTGAAATCCAGGGGCCTGCAGCCAGCCAGGCTTTGCTCCATTTCATTGCCCCGGGCTCCGATCGGGAGCAGGAACTGCTCTACCAGAGGATTTAGAGCCCTGAACTGCATCCCTGCTGCTCCCCAGACACCCAGCTAGTTTCCCAATCCTCTGAGGATGTCCAAATCCTCTGTTTGAACCAGAAAAGTTCCCTCACTGAAAACATCCCTGGGTCTGGGCAGAAGGACTGCACTTCCCTTTGGATCCCAGCCAAGCAGCCACGGTTCAGAGGGCTGGGTAATGCTCCTGGGGGGCTTCAAACCACTGAGACGTAATCATCCATACAGAAGAGGGGTTAGCAAAGGGCATCTGAGCATCTTGGGTCTCCCAAGTCTTTGCTTTCTTTGTTTCCTTGGAAAAGAAGATAAGCTCCCTCCGGAGTCAACCCCGGCTTTGTAGCAGCCTGAGCTCAGCTGCTGTGGGAGCTGGTTGTAATTTTTCTCCTATTTATGGGGCTAGAAGGGCAGTTTCCAGCTTATTTGCTGGGGTGATCACTGCCTGGCTGTGCAGAAAAGCACTTTTTCTGGGGATGTTTGAGCAGAGGTTGCACACAGGAGCTGATGCCAGCAGTTCTGCTGCCAACACAGAGTTAGTAGGTCCAGGTAAGTGGGATTTGTGCCAGGATCTAGAAGGACACAGCCCAACTTCCAGCCACAGTGGTGTCCTCTCCCTCTGAAGCACAACCCTACATCAGCTGGGTAAGAAGAAGCACTAAGGCCTGGCCTTTTCAGTTTTTGGAGTATCTTACTATGAGATTTTATGGATAGCTCCCTGTTACTTACACCCCATGTTCTCATTAAGCCTTCTCAAAGACATTTTTCTTTGCTATTTCTGAATATATACCAAAGAAAAAGAAAAAAGTGAGATGCAGCTATAAACCAGAAGAATTAATGAATATTTAGGGTTGGAAATGACCATCAAGTCCAACCATTAACTCAGCACTGCCAAGGCCACCACTAACCCATGTCCCCAGGTGACACATCCACATGGCTTTTGAACTCTTCCAGGGATGGTGATCCCACCACTTCCATGGGCAGCCTGTTCAAATGCCTGACCACCCTTTCAGTGAAGAAATTTTCCCTAATACCTGATCTAAACCTCCCATGGCACAACTTGTGGCCATTTCCTCTTGTCCTGTCCCTTGTTCCCTGGGAGCAGAGCCCAAATTCCCCTGGCTGCCCCGTCCTGTCAGGGAGCTGTGCAGAGCCACCAGGTCCTCCCTGAGCCTCCTTTTCTCCAGGCTGAGCCCCTTTCCCAGCTCCCTCAGCTGCTCCTCATCAGACTTGTCCTCCAGACCCTTCCCTGGAGGTAATGAGTCCTGTTTTCCTCCCCTCAGCTTTCTCAGAGCCTCGAGGCTATTTTCGCTGTTTAAACAGAAGAAATTCTTAAAGAGCAACAAAACAGTGAGTGCAAAAAGTCATGAGACTGTAACTTGAATTATTTTGAAATGTAGAATATGGTCTAGAGGGGTGAAAGCCCTGTGCACCCACTTGAAGGGTACTGGGAGCCCCTGAGAGAGCCTGGGGGGCTGCTGGGGGCCAGGGTCCAAGGGAAGGCCCTTCAGAGACCTCTCTTGTCTTTGAAAGTGGGGAAAATATCAAACAGGGGCAGGATGGAGCAGGTCTGTGTCCAGCTCCCTGACCTGCTGCAGTCTGTCGAGCTTCCTCATGGCTTTGGTGGCATCGAGTGGTACCCAGCTGGGAAGGGCTGGAGCATCAAAGGTGCTTCCCAGGGTTGGAAGAGTGGAGCTCCCAAAAGAAACTTCTCCATGCTGAGGCTAAGGGTGAAATACCCGGGGCAGTGTTCACTGGGGTGGATGAAGCCATTTAAAAGGTGTTTCAGAGGGAATTTCTGCACCAACAGCTGCTGAAAAGCTGTCAACATAAACCAAAATCATGCACAGGAGACACCTGTTTTTCCTCTACTCTTCCTTGCCTGTTTTTTGGCTACAAAACAAGATCGTTTAGGGCTGGGCTCAGAGCTTAAAGACACGATGAATTCCACTCTCCCAAACCACCTGTGCCCACCCAGGGCTTCATTAACAGCTCAAGCAGCAAAAGAGCAAAGCAGATCAATCCTGCTGCCAACAGCAAGCCAGGACGTGGCCCCAGCGTGATCCTGGAATAATAGCTGAGCCCACAGAGGCCATGGATGGCAACATCCCAGCCTAGGGACATCCTTCCTCTGCTCTGCAAGCACAGCCTGAGATTTATCAGCCCCTGGAATCACAGGGCCTCAGTTGAAAGAGTGAATCACGAGCAGTTTAATTCCATTAGCCAGAATAACGAGCAAAATTGATTACAGGCTCCTAAAATACAGATCTCTTACAGGAGGATTTGTTGCTCTATGAGGACAGAGGGTCCCCAAGGTCTGAGGGGTTTTCTGCAGGTGGGATCTGCACTTTAACTTCCTCAGTGGGGTCTCACATTTTAGGGATGAGACTGGAGGTGGAGGCAGCAGTTTCGCCCTGCCCCAGCTTTCCTTTCTTCCAGAGCAAGTACACAGGATCTCGTGCCAATGGGCTTTTCCCTAGAAAAAATTTGGAAAACTTCAGAGGGACTGGCCCAGGTAGGCTGTAGCAGGTGAGTTCATATTTATGAATGTGAAACCAGACATGCAGCACAAGCCTCCAGGCTCACACGGACCTGCTCCCAACAGAAGCTACCTGACTTCAGCCAGGACAACCTTTAGGTCCCTCCATCCCATCCCTTCCCATCCCATTCCATAACCGAGGGTGGCTTTGGACTCACACCCCAGGTGGATGGGAGGGAGCAGCAGCCGTGTCCCTGCATCGCTGCCCTCAATTGCTCCTCGCTGTTATTACCCCGAGATATCGATAATGTGATTTGGAGACCAGACTGTTCCCTGGCAACACATGGCTTGAAACTATTTCTGCAAATTTTCCCTGCCATTCGTGTCCAATTGAGTCAGGATCAAGTGGCTCTTTTCACAGCCTGGGTCGGTATTTGTGTTTTGCCTGCCTTTAAGTGAATTATTTACGATTAAATTTGTTCAGCAGCATTCAGCTGAGCACGTTCAGTGCATCAGCCAGGCAGAGGGAGAAGCCAGATCTGCTGTTCTCTGATAGAGAACTCCATGAGACACCCCACTTCCTCACAGACAGCTCTCCCAACTCATCTCCTCCCTGGATCATCCAGCCAGGACCACCTGGTCACTCCAGGACCAGCACAGTTACGTTCTTTGGAAGGAAGCTGAGGTGCATCTCCCAGCCAGAAGACCTTTAAGAGGGCAAATCTTGCCCAAATACAGGTTCTGCCTTGCCCAGATCCACCCTGAGAATTCAAGAGCAATGGATCCATCCTGACTCTCCCATTCCATAGAATCTTTTGGCCTGGAAAAGACCTCTAAAATCACCAAGTCCAAACATCAAACCCAACTGCTGGGATTTGTAGCACAGCCAAAGCAAAAACCATCAGGCAGGTTCCTTGGCACAGTTTCCAGGTTCCTGGTTTTCCAGCAGGAAGGTGGCAAACTCAGGAGAAATGAGGGTTTCTGAAGACTTCAGTGAAATTCTATTGAGTTACTCCGCAACGTTCTTTAAAAAAAAAAAGAGATTGAAAACAAACAAAAAAATCAAAACCAGATTGTAGAGATTTAACTGTTTTCACTTGCAAATCCATTTCACATTTTCTGTTTTTTGGTCTGGCATTTTATTTCCACTTGAATTAGGATTGATACTCATCCCTGTCCTGCCAGTGCTGTTGCTGGATGAGCGCTCCCCGTTCCTGGCTGGCTCAGCACAGCTCCCTGCAAGGCTCCAGCTGATGGAAGATGTATTTGTAGCTCTGCCTGGAGCTGTGTAGCAGAGCAAAACCCATCTTTGATGATAGAAATGTAACAGCAGCCTCATGGGAGATGATCCTCCCAGCACTAAAGCAGCTGGAATATTCACTGCCATGGTCTCAAGAGCCTGTTAGCTGTTTATTTTATGGCTGTGGACAGCAATCACCAGGGAAAAAGTCCTGGGAGGAGCAGCTGAGGGAGCTGGGGTGGCTCAGCCTGGAGAAAAGGAGGCTCAGGGGGGACCTGGTGGCTCTGCACAACTCCCTGACAGGAGGGGAGAGCCAGGGGGGCTGTCTGGCTACGCTCCTAGGGGACAAGGGACAGGAGGAGAGGAACAGCCTCAAGTTGTATCATGGGAGATTTAGATTGGAGATTAGGAAAAAATTATTCGTGGGAAGGGTTTTCAGGCACTGAACAGCTGCTCAGGGCAGTGCTGGAGTTCCCATCCCTGGAGGGATTTTAAGACCGTGTGGAAGTGGCACGGGGGGACATGGGGCAGTGGTGGCCTTGGCAGTGCTGGGGAATGGTTGGACTTGATGGCCTTGGAGGTCTTTTCCAACCTTAAAAATTCCATGATCCTACCCCCAGTCATGCAGCTCTGATGCAAATTTTCAAATCTGGTGTTGGAAAGAGGTTTGCCAGCTCTAACCTGCTGTGAGACCCAGACTGTGAGCCCAAGGCTGTGCACATCGGGTCTGATGAAACCCACCAATGTTACACTGCAGAAACTGCTATGCTGGGAGGAAAACCACATGGAAATCAGGGACCTGCAGGATGGTGCCCAATATCCCCAGTGATATCCATGAAATCACCCCCTAATTCCAGGAGCCTCCTTTTAAACTGACCTTTGGCATGTTTGTTCAGAAGAGCTGCATGACTGCAAACATCCAGCTCCCAGAACACTCCCCTGGAAGTTTACTTTGGCTGCTTCCTCCCTCCACTGGGAGCCAAAGGGACTTTGGATGCTCTGTAGGACCAGTTGCTTGCAGCAGTGGATGCCTCCCCAGCTCCAGTGGAAGGTTTCCCTGCCCACTTCCACCATCAGGCCTGTAGAAAGGGCTCTGGATAGGCAGCTCAAACATGGAATTACCTGGAACATCTCCCAGCACCACACCTGAGATGCTTAAGTCACCCTCAGAACAACCTAGTCCAGGAGAAAGAAAACATTTCAATTCACCAAGCCCAGTAATTTTTCATTAGGATGTTTTCCCTACCACTGCAATCCCATTTTCCCCCAATACACCCAAATAGGCTTCACAGCCTAAAATTAAATCCCAGTCTCTGATACAATAATTTCTTCCCAAAGAATGCAGAAAAATCACTCTAACATGCTGCTTCTCTCCTGAGCTTCCTGCATTATGTCAGTGCAAAAAATTATTTATGATAAATATTACTTTCTGTCCACTACCAGCTTAGACAAATGACATGTGAAATAACAGATAAGAACCATGGATGACAGAAGTATTGAAATTGTCAGGTCTTCAGGATTTTCTCTGTATTTCCCATCCCTGGTTGACATCTCGACCCTCTTTGTTTTCTCCAAACTGACCTACAGCCATTGCTAAAATAGTCTAATAATACTATTCTTAGGCTAAAAGGTAATGGCTTTTATTGAAATCTCACTCAATCTTCAATCTACAGATTTCAATGTTTGAAGTGTGTTTTTAGTGGAAAGTCACTTGCCTTTTATAGAACCAAAGAATTGTTAAAGTTGTAAAAGATCTTTAAGATCATCAAGTCCAACTGACGTATTTTCAGTAATAATCACAGTAGTTTGGGTGGGAAGGGACCTTAAAGAACATCCAGTTCCACCTTCCACTGTCCCAGCTTGCTCTAAGCCCTGTCCAGCCTGGCCTTGGACACTTCCAAAGATCCAGGGGCAGCCACAGCTTCTCTGTGCCAGTATGAAGAGGAATGAAAAAAGAAAACAATGAAAGGATGTGCAAACACAGGGCAAAGAATACAATTTAAGAACTCTCCAGTCTCAGCTGTTATGCTAAAATGTTACATTATTTTAACTGATCTTAGAAAATGTTTCAAAATTTGAGTTTGCTTCAAATACATTCATTAGACATAATGCCCTGTCTCCAGATCAGGGTAAAACCAACTGACTGCCTTAGGGCTGGTAGGCAGAATTACAACTGCAAAGGAGACCCCACCACCTTAAACAAAGAAACAGCCACATTTTATTTAAAGAAATAAACATGGGTTTACAGAACATTACAGAAACAAACATTAGAAATGGTACAAGTTCTGAGCACTTTCTGGACCCTGCTGAGACACAGATTGGGAAAGCACCTTTGCACAGTCTGGAATGGCTTGGTTTTGCACACCTGACCTTCCTAACTCAGCCTCTGCTCTGGTTTTCTATCCCTGCCCATATCACTGCCACAGATGTTGAAAATGCAGCTTAACATGTTGCTGGTGTTCACCTTTCTCCCCCTCTCACCCATTTCCTTAGGTGCCTTACTCTCACAGGCAGTAGGAATGATAGTGGAGCCATTATTTTGCCTCTCTCAAACCACAGGGCAGATTTTGAATGTAGTTCACCCTCCCCAGATGGATTAATCTGCATTTTGCACCCAACATCAGCTGCACAGCACTACTCAGGACTGTGCTGCCAGGGAACAGGCCCATGAGCAGTAACTTGTAAAAGACTGTGAGAGGGAATTCCCCATTTCTCTCAAAAATTGATAATAAAACACTTTCTAACAGACTATTTGGAGCCAGGCACTCTTTTTGCCAGTGCTCTTTGTTCCTGGCAGCCAATTCCTCAACACAGAGGAATTCCTTCCATGAACACTCTCAGAACACAGACACTGAGAAGGCACCACTTCATTTAGCTCTGCTTGAAGGCAAAAGCTGACAATCTGTTGTTTGTGGACTGATCTAAAGGCTTGGATTTTTTGGATACATTTGTGTCCTCGGGTTTCTGCTCCTGGCTCTTTTTCACTTCATCTTCCTCAGCTGCGGGACGCTTTCGCTTTTTGTCTTCTGCTGAGTCATTGACTCTTCCTCCTCTTGCTTTCTCAGTCCACACCTTTGAAGGAGACCAGAGAACTACAAATTAGGCCACAAAACTCTCCACTTTGTTTTATAACACATTATTACTCTGATTTTAAGGTACTGAAATAATTCCTCTAAAGAACTAATAAGGATTAAGTAGGGAACTTATTCCTCAATTTCCTTTCTTCTAACAACATTCTCCTTCAAAACTGGACTTCTTTTTAAAGTGTATATGAAATTGAAGGTCTTAATTGTCTTTCTGGAGAAAAGAGAAACCCAAAA
The DNA here is from genome assembly GCA_013399225.1 of Rhipidura dahli. NCBI lineage: Eukaryota > Metazoa > Chordata > Aves > Passeriformes > Rhipiduridae > Rhipidura > Rhipidura dahli. The sequence goes on from VXAC01000514.1 coordinate 160,327, forward strand.
GGCCCAACAAGTTAAATTAGAACACATTTGAGTCCCAGTGAATTAAGCCTGGTTATGTGACTTTAAACTCATTCCTTTCTCTTTTGTTATTTGTTCACTGATTCCCCTCAAAAGCCTCACTTTGGAAAAGCTGCTTTCTGATATTGCTTATAATTCAGCTATATTTTAATAAATCATATGTCATAGATCATGGCATAATTCAAAACTGAAATCCACAAAGATGGACAAGAGTGGACTTTAAAGAAAAAATTCCTAACTGAAAATAACCCAGGGATTCACTGGAAGGAAAAAAATATCAAACCCACACAATTAGAGAATCTTTTCTTACCATCCTTTCCTCTGATGTCAGCATTCTAAATCGACTCATGCCTTCTTTTATTACTTCTGCTTCGTTCAGATCAGGATTATCTGTCAAAATGTTTGCTCTGTTCTCTTCTAGCCACATCTGGAAACCTGTCTTTGGTCTAAAGCAAGCACACAAAAATTGCCTGGTTAAGAAGATTATAGGAAAAGCACATCCTCCCAAAGCAACATTTCTGAACAGCACCTAACTGGGCTTTTTTGGTCTCAGAAGACAAGACCTCTCAAGTCAGCAGCCTCCTCTCTCCCACTGCAGGATGCTCAGAGAACATGCTGACAAAGCAAGACTAAGTCAAGCATTTTTATTAAAACTGTGAGATATATATGGAGGTTCACATTCCAGTTTTAGAATGACAAAGCATAATGGTTCTCTTCCTTTCTGACAGGGTCCCACCAACCTAAAAATAGAGCACATTCATTAGCATGTCTCAGCTCATCCTTCTCACAGCTCTCCTTCCCACTGGTTGTAGAATATTGTCTGTAAAGGTTAATGCCAGTCCAAATGAGCAATGATTACCTTCATCTTCCTCAGCTAAATGAAGCCTAAATGAAACATGATTGTAATAATGCAGGTTTCAAGAGGATTGGGATTGCTAGAAAATACATCTGCTTTCCAGGAAGAAGACAGATGGGAGCCTTAGTTAGGAAGAGATGAGCTCCTCAGGTGATTCAAGTTTTTGTTTACCTTCTCCTTTAAACTAAAGCTTTTACTCTGTCACATAAGACCCTCAGCTTTGAGACTTTGAGATTTTCTAGAGATGTCTAAACTCTTGGTATTTCCTATACTTGGCACTGACACAGCAGCATGGTCTCATTTATCAAAGGTCAAGTAGTATTGAGGCAAACCATTGCTTAGAGTCCCAAAATTATATTTTGAATTGCTCATTTATTACTCACTCCCACATTTCTGAAGTGGGTTCACAAATGTGACAACTTGTGAGCTAAACTTCAATCTTAATGTTGTATTTCTTTGGCCAGTCCAACATCTTCAGAAATAAAACAAGTTTTGGACTTGCATGTCTATCAAATTTGGGATATGGTGTTGAGATGCAAGTGGCTCTCACCTCCTGTTTTCAGTGTTTTCCTGTGCAGTGACTTTGGCTTCTTGGGACTCATTTCCTGCTTTTTCTTCTCTTTCCTCCACTGTTTTTTCACCAGGATTAGCTGTAGGTGTGCGAGGCTGGAAGAAGGAGGCTGCTGAAGTCTACAGAAATGAAGAATAAGAAAGAAAAAGGTGAAAACACCTCACTCTCAGACAACATGTACCATGTAGCCTAACAAACCCCAAGCCTTTCCTAAAGGCATAATAATCACTTGCATTAATAGAGCATCTAATCCATCCAATTTCAGCACAGCAGTGTTTACCCTGTTTAAAATAAAAGCACAAAGCTCAGTACAGAAAGTCATCTCTACAATTGATTTTTTTTCCTGCTGTTTCATGTGCTTTCATAGTTTTTGCACTGTGCTTAAATGAATTCTGCCATCTAAGCTGCTTTATTCATACTTGATAAAATCTGGTAAAATTCAATTTTTTGTTCTTTCCTCATTGAAATGATGCAAGACAGACTACAAACATTACCTGCTTGGTCTTGGGTTTGGGAGTCAGAGGCTTTATAACTGGAGGGTTCTGCTTGTTTCCAGCTCGGCTGCCAGACAAAGATATTTTCTTTGAGTATTTGGTCATGTTGTCTAAAATATTTGCTGAGGGGACCACTGGGTCCTTATTGCTGGATGTCACCTAGCAAAACGAATAAATAGGTGTTTTATTTATTTTCTGTCATGTTCTCCTCCAAGGTATCTGTTTTATTGGAAACTTCAGACAGAATCTGTTGTGATTTTCAGAGCATCGCCATCGACCCAGCTGCAAAATTCTTACCTTAAATGGATTCACTCGGCCTCGGCTGCTGGATGCAACCAGAGCTATTTCAGAGGAGAGAAAAAAAAAGGTAAAGATGTGTGCACTCTCACATATATTTAAATCTTTGAAGCAATGTGCACATTTTAGATGAGTAGAAAGACCCTTTAATAACCCTGTGAAGGTTATGCTGTACGTGCTCAGCTATTCTGAGTTATCAGAAATGCCACACAGGACCAACAGCTTAAAATACAAATCCAGAGGAAGACCCAGTACTTCCTCCACTCCCAAATCCGTTTCCACTCCTATTATTCTTGCTCAAGGGTTGGCAGGTTGCTGGAGGTCACATTCTGCCCCTGCCTGCCCACACTCACAGTTCTAAATCAGGATTACTCACTCTGCCTTGCAAGTAATAAACGTGCCTGTGATTAGTGAAACAAAATCCACTGATCACTGTTCTCATTCTTCCCTTGTCCCAAAGAATGCCTTTGTGGCATAGCCAGGCAGGCACTGATTCAGCACTGGGCACAGCTAAGGCAATCAGAGCAGTGTTATGGAGTATCATTAGGTAATGAAGACAGGAATAGGGAACTTCTTAAAAATGTGAGAACAACAATCAACGTGACCAAGCCAGGCTGGACAGGGCTTGGAGCAACCTGGGATAGTGGAAGGTGTCCCTGCCCATGGCAGGGGGTTGGAATGAGATGAGCTTTAAGGCCCCTTCCAATCCAAGCCATCCCATGATTCTGTGAATTTACCATTTGACAACAGTGCTATGCACTAAATTTAAGTAGAAATGGGAGAACAGAAGATAAAAACCAGGAGCAGATATTGTTAAGAATGACAAAGATGTCATCCTTTTATCCTGGAATAAACTATTTACTCACCAGACTTTGGAGCAGTCACCTCTGCCGGAGACACACCTTTGGAGAAAGGATTTGGCTCTTCTGAAAAAAGAAAGGAGTACATATTTATGTGCAATAAAATCTTGAAGCATAAATTCTTTAAAAAAGCCCAAACAAAACAGAGAGATAAGGAAGGACGGGGCTTGGAGCAACCTGGTCTAGTGGAAGGTGTCCCTGCCCTTGGTAGCAGGGCTGCAACTGGAAGGGATCTTTAAGGTCCCTTCCAACCCAAACCATTCTGTGATTCCATGATTACAGTAAAATTATCTACATTTTAAAGCATGACTTTTCATTTTCAGACGGTACAAACACTTCTACAAAACCATCTGTCACCTCTATCTAGATCTAGAATTGTAAATTTATTTCTTAAACCTTATTTCCTCAAGTGTGCCCAGCAAACTACACATCTATCAATCCAACTCCTGCAAGATTGGAGCTGAAACCAAAGTAACTGATTAGAAGGTGAGCCAGTCCTTTAGGAATAAAATCAGGCAACAGGAAAAAAATCCCCCAGGGCCCCTCTAATGGCTACTGAGTACAATGCACACACAGCTGTGACACAGCAGATGACACACAGAGAATTTGTTTCTCTGCAGCAACTGCAGGCACAGGTTGCAATCTGGAGCCACTTAATTCCTTATGAAGTCTGCAAAAGTTACCTGGCTAACTCCCAGTCTAATCACAGAATATATTTTTCTTACTCTCTTTATGCACTTGTGGGGTTTCTTCTGCTTCCTCATAGGCATCAGTTTCTTCAGCATCCTCCACTTCTTGATCCTGCTGAACATTCCTGCCTGGCAGCCGACTCCACGCCGTGGCAGAGCTGCTGTAGCTAAAAGGAAAGAATTCAGCAGAAAGGAATGGGCACCAAATTCAGAAGGAAAACTCAAAACAACAGACAGCAAGCTTACTTACCTAAGTTAGGCAATAAGAACAATAACACTGGGCATTTATGTGCATTATACCTCGATTAAACTGTGCGGATTAAAGATTCATTAATCACTCCACAATTTTATTGCCAGAACACTTTGCAACAAATATAAATGCAAATATTAAAGACCTTCTGTAATCGCCCTGTAAACACATATACCTCCAGTATCATCAGATTACTTTTCTGCATCCATGAATATACACACAAGTGGTAACATGGATATATAATTTCATACTGAAGGTATCAAGTTTTAACATTTAATCTGATTGTTCTCTAAATTCCCAGTATAGTAGGAGGTACAACTCTTGCACTTTTCTCCTAAAATTTACCAATTACCAGAATCTGTATAATATACATAAACAAAAGGCTCATTTTTTTCAACCAAAACAGTCAGTATTAGATTACTCTGGCACTAAGAACAACATAGTGCTTGTGATGGATTTTAACCCTCAGAGTGGCTGAAGTTGCAGACATGGGATTACATCTTCCACACACGATCCAGAAGAACAAGCCAGAGCATTTAGAAATGAGTTTTGACTGTGCAATTTCACACAGAAGAATAAGGGAAAAGACCACAGATAAGTTCAGGGTCTTACCACTTCCTCTTGCTTAAATAAGTCCCAAACTTCATACATAAAATTGCTATAGGAAGACATTGCTTCCAACAATATGACATAAATTAATATAAATATATATAATTATTTTAAATTTAAATATGTTAAAAAACAACCCGACAACAATTTTAAAAAAACCACCAAAACACACACACACACACACACACACACACACACACACACACACACACACACACACACACACACACACACACACACACACACACACACACACACACACACATTCCTTTTGCCTCATAATTTTTTACAGAGCAGATGCAGGTAGGAGAGGAAGGGTTGGTAGCACAGAAAGAAGACAGACAGGTTGATAGATACAGAGAGAAAAAGAATGCAGAGCCAACCTGTAGAATGCTCCATAGCTTTGAAGAGCTGGGATTAGTTAGGAGGGAGTAAGACTAAATATTTAAAATAGACTGAGATGGGATATTGAAGAAAAGGGATGGGTGGAGAAAAATAGGATTTTAAGACAGGTGTAGAATGAATCAAGATTGAGAGACTGAGACAAAGAGGAAAAAAAAAATAGGTGGGAGTCAAATAACCAAAGGCTGGGAAAGGTGGGAAGAAAAAATTCCAGTTAGAGCAAGTTGGTAGTGAGCTCTGAGGCTGTTGGACACAGGCACACAGAAAGCAAGGAGTGCAGATATTTCCTTCTGTGTTGGTATCCTGGGACTAATGAGTCCTCATAAGATGCCAACAAGGATGTACCATTTCACAACTATCATTTACAAGCACAGCACCACAAACTGTCACTTCACCACAAATCCCCTGCAAACTTAGAGAAGGGGCCAGAGAAGTGCATCAGAACCTTAACAGAGCAGTAAAAACCATCCCAGTTTTTTAGGCAGGGATATTTGCATTACCCAGCACTCGAGTGCTTTCGGAAATCCTCTTCCTCCTCTTCCTCCTCCTCATCTTCCTGTGCTGCTGCCAGCTCAGAGGCTTTTTCCACAGCCACCTCGCTGAGGCGCTGGGCCAGGTTCAGCCTGCGGGAGCGGGAGGCGTATTTGATGGCCAAATTCACCACGCTGTGAGTCATGAGGTCAGAGAGCTCCACACAGCGGAACTCGCGCTCCAGCTTACAGGAAAGCTGCAAGAGAAGGAGCCTGGGGAGTCACACACCTCAATTCCACAGCTCCCTCAAGACTCCAGGAGGAGAATATCAAGGTCTTGGTGGAGTGAATGAATAAAGACAAGCTACCAACAGACATGAGCTACAGAGCAAAGGAAAAGCTTTTTTATTTTCCTTCTTCCCCCCGTCCTTCACACTGATAAGTGAGATTAACTGCAGCCCACTCTGAACTGGCTGGATTGCCAATCACTAGCCAGACTCCTAGTAAGAGGAATCACATCAGCATTTACATCAGGTGCCATCTACAAATTAATTATAGAATCATAAAATGGTTTGGGTTGAAAAGAACCTTAAAGCTCATCTCATTCCAACACTTTCCACTACAGCAGATTGCTCCAAGCCCCATCCAACCTGGCCTTTAGCACCTCCAGTCTCAGGGATAAAGTCTCAGGGATCCTTTCTATTATGTGTTTGTACTTACAGCAAACAGCTTCATTAGAAGTTCCTGCTGTTCTTTCACTGCCTGATTTTTAGCATTTTCATCAAATTCATAGCCATTTTTTGACAAGTAATCCACGTGGTTGTGAAATACAACAGAACGCCAGTACTGCTCCTGAAAAAAGGGGAGAAGGATGCATGTAGGAATTCAGAGGGGAAAAAACAGTGCATAACACATTGCCTAACAATTTACAGAGCATTTTATCAACTTATCTTTAAATGTTCCTTTCCTCTGGCAATGAGGATGAGGGGTAGACAATTCTTCCTAAAGTCAATGCCTACCAAGGTAAAGATGGATAACAACCACACTTACACAAACTGATCCAAACAGTTGCCATAAATGTTGAATTCCATTTATATTACAGGCTTGCAGCAGGATGAGACCTACATGTTCACCATTATACTATCAGGATAGAGAAATCTAGAACAAGTGGATTCTTTTATCTGCTGTCCCACAGCAAACTGAAAGTATTCCAGAATAATTCAGTAAACTTAGGAGTTTACCTGTGAGACACATAAACAGAAACTACAAGTATGGCTATTAGACCAGGCTAGCCTTGATCAAAATAATTATAAAGTTATTTAAAACCAGTATGTTTTCATCAGATGCATTAGAATAACTTTTCTTTACCTACAGATATTCCCTCAAGGCAAATTAACAGTTCCTGGAATTTGCATCCAATTATTTTGGGTGAAGGGAGGAATGGAAAACAAACTCTATCAGGTAAAGAACAACAGACTTAACCAAATGAAGGAGAATTCATTAGAAATGACAGTGTGTTTACTATTGAAAAATTTCATCTATATTTCTATCAAGGAGAATAAATTTCAAATAGCATTAAACTGTTCAAAGGCTGAAGTTAGAATTTTATGTTCATTTCTCTTGTGCATTACAGCTGAGCAGCACAAGTTTGAAATACTTAGACCAATAAAAATTGAAGAATGAATACAGTTATTTTTCTAGAAGTTGTCCACAGGCACATCTTGCTTCAACCAGCTTCTGAATAAGCCAAGCCAGAGGACCTGTGTTTTCAGTGATTATGAATTTGAATACTTAGTAAATCTTCTAAAAATTTTGTTAGGCCTAAAACAGTAAAAACTAGACATTTTCAAGGGTGTCTTGACTGGGATCCCAAAATCTGGTATCACAACCCATTAAAAAAATGAGAGTGAGAAAGACTTCACTGGTCAGAAACAGATCACGTGTAAATACAACTTTGCCTCAGCTCTGCCACTTTTATTCTGTGCTCTTCTAGAAACAGTTGTGAACCAAACCAGAAAAGCTACACAAAACACTGAACCCAAACAAGCCCCTTGGCCACGTGTTTTACTCAGGGTTTGCACGATCCTCTTTCACAGCAGGGGTGATTAATAGGAGTCTTGTATAATCTCCACTACAGGGACACCTGAGGCTCCCAGCTGTGGGCTCCACACCATTTCATACCTCCATCTGTCCCTTCTCCGTTGCAAGTTGACAAAAAGGAAGTTTAAAAGCCAGAATTGCTACTGCAGGTCGTGGCAGGGTGGGAGGGAACCGGGCTCCTTTACAAGGAATACACCTGTGCACAGGGAAAAAACCACACCTGCAGTCACCAGATGTTCCACATCTAAACCACCTGGCCTAAGCAGCAAGATACTTTAAGAGGATTTGTCCTTTGGAAAGTAGTAATTGAATGACTGGCTTAAATACAGCAATGTGTAAGATTGCATGATGAAGGGTTATCTGCACATGGCAAGCAAGAAGAGATTTCAAAACCAGCAACGCTGCTCTTGTTCACACTTTAAACTCCAAATGTGGCACATAACACACTCTGATCTTGATCTCACAGAATGTTTGATTTAACAGCTGCTACAAAGAGTAAATGCAATATGGTAAAATCAGAAACCACTGAACAACTGAAGGCGCAGACTTATTGTTTCATTATATTTATAGGAGTAATTTCTGGTAACAATCACTTAAGCAAACCATTGACTGGGGAAGAGCTGTATTTCCTGCAGCACCAATGCAGCATTGACAAAAACATCTGGGTTTCTAAGCTGCTGCTTTAGAGACTTGGGGAAAAAAAGAGAACAGGAAGCATTAGTGTTCTGGCTATCTCTTAATTAAGGCATGTGGTGTTTCTACAACAACCCTCCCCCCTCCTTATCTTCATTATGCTGCTGGTTTGAGGAAAATGTTCTTTGCAATTCAGAGGGTAGCACTCTCTTTCTTGGAGTAGAAGGAAAAACTCAGGATGAGAGACCCACAGCTGACCATCTTATCAATGTGATGTGTCCTGCACATTTTTGGTGAATTTTCTGGAGGCCAACATAATGACTTGGAGGAAGAAACAGGCAGGGAAGTGATATTTAACAGAGATATCAAATTATCTCCCACATTCCAAACAAGCAGAGGATTATGAAGAATGTCACGTAAGTTTAAATAAAATGCAGTCTCCCACCAAACTCTACAATTGTCCATGATTAGTGAAGTAAAAGTCTAAATTTCAGTAAAATATGTGAGCTGATGAGATCTGCCCTGATAGGAAAATAAGCACTGAACAAAAAGGGCTACAAATAAAGCTTAGCAACAAAATGTCCAGCATGCATGTCACACTAAAGAGAAACAGTTATTTAGACACACCAGTATTACATTTTATAAAGAAATGGTTAACTTTTACATCCAAAATGGTTCTTCAATGCCACAGTGTAAATATTAATATAATAACAGACAGCTCTGATTTATCTGTGTCTGAGGATGTGGATTAGTTACAGGATTGGATTCTTTTCAGAGGCACAAAAGGGAAAAACATGGGGAGGAAAAGATACCAAGAACCCCAAAAACTTGGAAAAAAAGAAAAAAAGCCCAAAAGCATCAAAAGCAGAAGCAGATTTCTAACAGCCACCTAACTTTAGAAAGCTTCTCTAGCACAATACAGCTTTATAAATGTGTCAATAAAGAGCACACACACCCCTGAGACAAGGCAAAGAGCCACAATTAATCAGCTACAAAACATAAAACTCTAATGAGCTATCAAAACCAGTTTAATAATGAATCCTCCATGCAGAATTATATTTGGGGAGTTACCATTTGCTGTGCATATTTACCAGCCACCTGTTTCAGCACAAGCTGAAGTTTGCAGTTTCTCTCTGTAAAAAAGGCATTGATAAGGGATTCTCTGGGATTGGAAACGGAGACAAACCAAGTGTTTCCTTATGAATTGACTGACCTGAGCTGCTGGGGGTTCTCATGGATGCCAACGACCCAATAATGATCATATTTCCCTTTGCAATGCTCTCTGGTGTTGCACACTGGGATCCAAGTGTTCCCAAGTCCTCGGTTCAGCATGCGCACGATTCCCTCGGAATCCACGTAGCAGGGGGTACCTGTTTGTTACAAACCAGAACATTTCCTCTGACAGGCAGCAAATGACAACCCAGCAAGATGGAAGTGCTGGATACAGCTGAGAAATGATGGTTTACATATTCCAGATACAACATCCTCTCTCCCGAACACTGCACCAATTAGTTAGGAAAAGGAAGTTTCCTTGGAAAGGTGCGCCACCTTCTGTCAGCCAACACCACTGCTGGTTAACTGACAAGTTCAGAGTTAAAGCATTTTATGGAGAAATCGAATTTATACTGTTTGGGCAGATTCCCAAAGGATATCAGCTATTATACAATTACTTTTTATGTTTATGATAAAAGGTCCTCCCAAGGTACCAACTCTGAGGGGTCAGGGAGCACTTAGGGTGTACTAACAGTTTATTTCTTTTGGCTGAGCAGGAAAACCAATCAGGAGAACAAGTTCTGATAACATTTGAGTGGGAAAATATTAAAGATTTCTGACAAATATATTGAAAGAACAGAAAAATAGAATTTTCTTTAATGTTGAGGAGATTGGAAGAAAAAGTGCAAGTCCCAAGATCAACATTATTCCAAGGGCATTAATTAGCCCTTAACAGAATGGTTTGGGTTGGAAGGGACCTTAAAGATCATCCAGTTCCAACCCCTACCATGGGCAGGGACACCTTCCACTAGCCCAGGGTGCTCCAAGCCCCATCCAGCCTGGCCTTGGACACTTCCAGGGTTGGGGCAGCCACAGCTTGTCCGGGCACCCTGTGCCAGGGCCTCCCCACCCTCACAGGGAAGAATTCCCTCCCAATATCCCATCCATCCCTGCCCTCTGGCAGTTTGAAGCCATTTCTCTTTGTCTTGTCCAAAGTCCCTCTCCAGCTTTCCTCAGTACCAGTATTTCCCAACACCTCTCATGCAGGTATTTCATACCTTCTGCAGAGAATCCAACCCACACCAAATAGGATTTTCTTGTAAGAGAAAGAGGGTCTCCATGCAAAATTTGTCTTTTCTTCGTTCCTAGCTCCATCAGCTGCACCCCGAGGCACTGGTCCCCATCAAAGCCAGTACCTAGGAAGAAGTTGTTCAATGGCTATGTTAGAAAACAGAATAATTGCCTTAGCTCTTGGCTAAATTAAATTTGAATCAAAAATGAATTCTAACAGTGTTATCCATGGATACCACTGTCAGACACATAACTATTTGATATTTTGGACACACAAGATATGCATAACAACAGCTTCCTTAATTTCCTGTAGTAATTCCTTCTGGCCCATCTGAAATGCAAGTTTTATTTATTAATTTCACTGTTGCAAAATTCTTCCCTTCCCCCCACAGTTTAATCTCAGCATCCCAGTATCAAATGTAGGCTCTGCTGCCAGAAGTCACAGGTCTGTGGGTTGTGATGGATGTGCTTGTAAAACCATCACCCAGAAGAGAAAAAGGAAAACAACACGAAGAAAAGAAGGAAATACTCTCTGGTGATTACAAACAAATTAACCAGTGTGCGAAGCCAGTGAGAGATGAGGATTGAAATCAACCCCAGATCACAAAAAGACAAAAGGGAGAAAACTACCTCTGTGATAAACAACCATCAGCTGCTCTCCATGTCCTGCCATGGACACCACTGGGCCTGGGAGGCTGAAGATCTCTTTCTGAACTCCTCCAACTGTGAACACTCGGACCAGCAGGGCAGTGGTGGCACAGGCAGCCCAGCCCTGACCTAGGCAGATGGCCTCAATCTCTTCATCCTTTGGCATATCCACAGTCCACTCCTTATTGGCATCCCAGGAGCCAAAATGGATGCAGTGGAGCTTGCTAAGGCAGAGACAAAGAGCCAACAAACATCTCAATATGAGGTAAACACAATGCCTGGAAATACACTGGTATATTATATTTTTATCAGAGATCTCCGACAGAACTACAGATGGGACTACAAATTTCAAGTGGTCATTTGCAAAGGTGTTGCTCTCATTACTCAGGAACTGAAGAACCAGCTTGACCTCCAGCACTGCAGATTAAAACCCTCTAAAGCTTGAATCAGAGACAATCGAAAGGTCTGAGAGGAGATTTTTTTGATTGATCCTTGGCACCCTGAATATCAGCCCTTATTATGCTATCTCTCAAAGGGAACAAAATATTAAAAACTTCAGTTCTTAATAATTGAAAACTGCCTATGACAAATGCACAGACATCATGCCTTTTGAGAGGTTACCCATTTCTATTGAGAAAAACATTGACACTTCCAAAGTCAGACAACCAATATATAACAAATAATACTTTTAAAGGGTGCTTTATCACAAGGCTGTATGTATGAAAATAAGAAGAAAGCTCTTTCTTCAAGATATTTCCACAGAAACCAACAATAAAATACTGTTGAGATTGATCTTAAATGCAAGAACAGTTTAGCTGGCCCGGCTGCTTAAATCTTTCTGTGGTTTTCATAAACTTGTCTTCTTCACACTTGAAATTCTTATGGGTATCTCCAAACGTCTCCTTAGCAACAGTGTGAAAAGAAATAGCTGAGCCCTTATATTTGATCTTTGATCTGAGCAGACTGAAAAACTATTGTTCATGTTTATAATTCCCTTTGAGCCTGCAATGTGTGAAGTTTCCAGTGTATATACATTAGAAAAAGGAATTTAAAAGAAATTCTCAGGAAACAAATTACATTTTTCAATACTCTCAAAGTCTTCAAGTAGGTGGAAGCTAAATCCTCCTTGAAAGTGGTCCCATAAATAAAAAGCATGATCAAAAGCCAAAAAGCTCAAAATTGATAGAAGCTGAAAACAAAAGTCGAAATACTTGAAACAAATTAAAAGCAGCTCCCCATCATGGGTTTTGCACAGCAAGGCCATGACTCACCTTGCAAGTTCCTCTGTACTCTCACAGGCCAGCAAAATGGCTTCAGTGGAGAGGTCAGCCATGGTGTGGCCCAGGGAGTTGGGGAGGTGTGTGGCGTGATGCACAGAGGTGTCATGGAACTCAATGTCTATGGCATTGTCCTGCTCATCGTTGTAGCAGCGAATGATTCCAACTGAATTCCACACCTGGCAAAAAGGAACCACACACACCCAAAAAAACCATCAAACCAAATGACCTAAATCCAGCAGATATATTGCCCTAAAGCAGCCTGCTGTGATTATTTTGTCTGAAACCAGACTGAGTGGGAGGCTGCAGGAAGACTGAAGAAGACCTGTGTAATCAGGCCTTGTGGTTCCTAAAACAGCTGAATTAGGCATAAAGTTTCACCCTCATTGCTCACCCATCTTTCTCCTTACCTAATCAAATGTGAAGAACTTGCAGACAGAAAGAAATAGTGAATTATTAACATAAAAGCCTTAAGAGCACAAAAATACCCACAGTTCTGACTAAAAAAAAACTTTTAAAAGCATTTTCTACAATTCAGTAGCACAGGTACAAACTGCATAGCTTGATTTCGTCTTAAAGCCAAGTATTTATTTCTAAAGCAACTGAAATGTAAACCAAAACACTATGGAGTCCTTGCATGAAAGCAAAGCTACTTTCCACTATTTAGCTTCACGCTGTAAAGTATTTAAAAAACAATATCTCGGATTAGATTAAAACATGACAGAAACTGGATGATACTACATATAAAAGAAGCATGTAAATCTAAATAACCACACAGATTTACCATGAATCGATGCATGAGATGCACAGGAGTGGAGCCAGACTGGAAGGGCTTTTGCCTGGGGGTTGGCATTGGCCCATCATAGAAAGGCCGTTGTGTAGATGATGGTGGCAAAGCTGAAAAGCCACCAGTCTGATCATCACCATCATCCTCCTTTTCAAGAAGACCAGAACTAGCTTTTATCAACCCAATATCTAGAAGTTAAAAAAAAATTTACATTTACAGTATTATGACAGCATATAGGTTAAAAAAAAATTAAAACAGTCAAGATTTCTCTGGAAAAAATAAAGCAAAATATATCTCAGTAGAGGGTGCCAAAAGATCATCCCAGTAAAAGAGCTCTGAAAAATGAGTTCATTGTGTACCTAGTGAGTTATCATCATCATCATCAATTACTGCCCGTCTCATATGGCCTGGGGGTTGCATAAGGTCATCAGCATCATCCTCATTGTCTCCAGTTTTTGGGGAAGAAGGTGGCTCAATCATATCCCCATTGAAATCATCATCATCTCCATCAAACAGATCGTTGTAGTCTTTGGCCACTGCACTGGCAACCTAAAACCAGATCAGCCATTAGCACAAAGCTTCTTTTGGACATGGAATTCAAGAAATGAATTAACACACAGGAGAGAACTTGCAAAGCACAAACCAGAATGTTCCATATAACTCACAACCTAAAGAATGTTACTAATTCAGGAAATCATTGCTTCTGAGCACCTTGTCATTTGGCTTCTCTACATCACCGATGTTTTCCAACAGCCCCAGATTTCCCTCAGTGTCTGTGTAAGCAATTTGCTTATATTTAGGGTGCCATGCCAGTCCACAAATTGAGTATTTTTTCTCATGCTTCATCCTAAAAAGAATATGAAAATAATGGATTTTTAGTAAGCTACTCAGGGCAGAACCCTCCCCTCCAGAGTTATTGCAAAAAGTGGTACTATCCACTAGTACAAGAAAGTGAAATTACACATAATAAAACAATTAATAGGTCACCTTCAGGGTAAACAGCTGCTATAAAGAATAGAGCAAGTCCTCCTTTTCTATGAAGAAAATCATTCAAGACATAAAAATCAATCAGAATCATATTCTTAAAACAACAGCTTCCTGATACACAAAGAGAAGACAAAGGAATTCTTCAGCGCTCATTTATTCCAGAACCATCCAGTTACAGAAAAAAAATTATTTGTTTCTCTTGTATTAAACTGATAAATTAATCCTCTATCTTTTCCACCCTTTATCCTCACAAAAAAATCATCCCATTAATTATTTACATAATCTGTCCATAATTCTTAACATAGACAGTACAGTTACAATCAAGTTTTTTACCTAAAATATTTAGATAACTCTCTCCTTCTCTACCTCACTTAATAACATCTTTGATTTTAATTGGGAGGATATTTAGGGGTTTTTAAGAATTTTAATTAACCAAAGTGCAATTTGCCAGTCTGTCCTTTTTGGCTTATAGGTGAGGAAGGCTGACTGACTGACCTGTATTTCCCTCTCCCTCTAGAAAACATGTTACTGACAATGATCTTAGGGTCTGGGATGTGAGGAAAATTTGTTTTTATCAATGATCAGATTCAAAAGTAATAACAGATATACACAGAAAGACAGATTCTGGGATTTGAACAAAACCCACATTCAGATCCCTTCCCTAAGACACCTGACAGGTTAAACCACAAACCCCTGTAAATCTTATCAGAGTTTTTCAGGAGGCAGAGTTTACATTTGCACAAAAAAAGTTTTACAGGAAAGACCATAAAATTCTATTTCAAGTAAAAGAGATGAACTTGGGGATTTATGAAATGACACTGCATACCTCTCTATGCACTGCTGGGTTTGCACATTCCACACCACTATATTCCCATCCACACTTGCAGCTGCCAGGAACTGCCCACAAGGAGACCAAACCACAACATTCAAGGGCTAAGGAAAAGAAAATAAAATAAATAACAATAAAAAGTGACCAATGCATGCACAGCATTCCTGTTCTGGATTTTAAACCAGACGGATATTCTGGAATAAAAAAATTATCAGCTTTAGCAAACCATATCCAGCCTCCTGTATATGGGCTGGGGGTAGGTAGCTCTTTTTCTTTAAAAAACTACTATAAAAAGGGTTGCTTTAAAAAAACACTCTCAAAGATAGCACACCTATTTTTGTTTCAGAATATCCATCTTCTGTCATTAAACACTGCCATGAGGCCAAACAAACCCCAATTCTAGACATGCAGAAAGAAGCAGAATGTATCTTGCAAACTCAGCACTAAACGTAGATTTATTTATTTTGAACTTAATACAGTCCCATAAATAAAAATCCAAGGCTGTGTGTTCTGCATCTTAATGACACCAGAAGGTGGTTCCCTTCAACCCAAAGATTTCCAAGCACATGGTGAACCCAAAGACAGAAGGTGGCACAGTCAGGTCTACTAAATTTCAGCTCAATAAAACATGAAGTGAACAACTGACATGTCTGCTCCATACAGAAATAATATTCCTGACATTTTCTCTAAAAAGCTCTGTATTTAGAGCAATTTGTGAAAACAGATGTTCTTCAGCTGCAGTGGGTGAGTCACCAGGAGACTTTAGAGAGACCTGGTGGGTTACTATAAATGAAAGAAGGGAATCAGAGCCACATGAAGGTGTTTGATATCACCCAGTATCTCTGCCCTGTTGTCCAACAGAAATTAACAGGATCAGAAATTAACCAAAAAATGTGAACAATCATTACCAATGAGGGGGGTCAGGGAAGGGAGAGGTGCTGTGCAGAAGACAATTTCTAGCAGAATAACATTTAAATTACAGAGTATTTAACAAGCCCCCCTTTCCTGCCCCTACCTGTGTGATGGAGGCATCTGACAGATTGAATTGACTATCCCAGGTCTCTCTTCTGAACAGTTCTACAACTTTATCTACAGGAACTGCCAGCAGCTGCTCAAAGGAAAAATATGACACAATTTAGAGCAAGTTACCTGTCAAACAGAACATTCAAACAGCACAGCTCCTTCATTCAGAAGCCTCACAGATGTTACTGCCTCAGTACTTAACAGCTCTCTAACATCCCAGCCATGCCAGCTGAGAGAGGAAGCTGCAGTAATTTAAGTTACAAGGTTCTTTAATGCTTTCCACATGCAGCAGAGCAAAACATGCCTGTTTTTACTGTAATCTTCATTTCCTTCTGGCAGAAAACTGCACCATAAGGTTAGAAGTTCTTATTTATCAAACACCTCACACACATAGTTTTCAATGCTCTGAGCACAAGGCTTAGGTGATTCTTTACCCTCCCTCCCCAAACTCCTTTTGATCAGGCTACAATTTCTCAATAAATCTGATTTGAACAGCTGATTCCTAAACCAGCTAATTTTCTTTCATAAAACTAGATAAATGTTACTGGCTGTTTATTCCTGTAGGATTTCTTTTTTTTAGGAGTCTAACAATTTGCTTTGTAAGAGAAGCAGGACAACTGCCTACATTTCAAATACATGTGTGTGAAGAATTAGCCTAAAAATGGGATATTTTTATTTGTCTTTATGCAATATGGATATTGAAACCATTTGTACTGAAGGTGACATTCACTCTTCCACGGAAAACTGATCCATAACACTGTCATTAGAAGCCAGGGATTTTGGAGAATCATGGAACCATTTAGGTTGGAAAAGACCTCTAAGGGCAACAAGTCCAACCATTAATCTGTCAGTGTCATCTTCACCACTAACCCATGTCCCCAAGAGCCACCTCCACATGGCTCTTAAATCCCTTGAGGGATGGGGACTCCTCCACTGCCCTGAGCAGCTGTGCCAGGTCTGACAACCCTTTTGGTGAAGGAATTTTTCCTCATATCCAATCTAAACCTCCTCTGATGCAACCTGAGGCCATTTCCCCTTGTCCTGACATTTGTGACCTGGGAGAAGACATCGACCCCCACCTGGCTACGCCCTCCTGCAACTCTGATCTTCAGGTGAAAAGAAAGGGAGCAACTTCCTGAGGAAATATTTACTGAGTAGGGCAATATATACTCAAAGCAGAGAAGGACAGGACTCCTTTGGTGCTCTGTTGTAAGCAATTTGATTACTTCCCTCGTGTACAATGTTCCTTCCTATTCAGCACACCAAGACTGTTTAGTGCTGGTTTGGGCTGACAGCTGGACTCCTGCCAAACACGGTCTGGAGTTTAAACAAGGAACCATTTCCAGCTTTTTATGTTTCCTAAAAGGGAACTTCACCCCAAATATTTTCCTTTCTCCCAGGAGGTACAATTTGGGCTTGCCCAGATTGAATTCTACTGTTGGACTCAGAAGCAAAGGAAGGATTAAGATGTGATAAAACAGTGTCACTTACCTTCCCAGTGCCAGGTTGCCAGGCAAGCCTGCAGATTGATTTAGCATTTATCACATCATTACATTTCTGCAGCAGCAGCCAGCTTGTCGTGCATGTCTGAAAACAAATTTTAAAAAATAAGCTTTCTAGCTCAGCAAAAATCTGCTGTTTAATACAAATTCGTAAAGGAAAAGGCTGGGGGAAAAAATCAAAAGGAAGAAATATATCTGAACTGAAATAATCTCTTTCATAAAAATACAGTAGTACATACTGCCTTAAAAATACTTTGTCAATGTAGCCTGAAACTATTTTAATGACTATAAAACTACTTGTAACAGAAATAAGATCACAGAATATGTATTTTTAATCAAGTACAGAACAAATGAGCTCATCTATTTTTAGCTTATAGAGAAATGTGGCCAAAAAGCATTTGTCAAACCCAGATCAACTGCAGCAAGGTGACACACAGGAGCCTGAATATGGTCCCAGCAGTATAAAGAATGAATGGCTGTAATCTCAAATCACAGCACAGATTCATGCATCAAACTGCCCCAGTCCTGGAACATTCTCAGTATAATTTCCCCAGAAGGCACCCACTGTCAGTCTGGAACATGAGATTTCACACAGCTATGCTTGTGTCTTAAAAAAGTAGCAATGCACAAGTGTGGAAGGGTATATTTTCAACTGTACTTACAGGAATAATTCCACAGGGATTCTTATTTCAGTCAATGGCATTTAGCAAAACTGATGCCATATCCATCTGCAGAACTGCCTTATTAAAGCCTTCACCTGAAAATCTCAAGCTCTTTAGAGTTCTAAGAACAGAGGCTGAATGTGTTTACTGCAGTTAATAAATTGCTTCTTATAATCAAAATTCCTCCATCCTGAAAGCAATGAGCTGAAATTCTGAGATGAGGAATCTGATGTCTGTTGCTTATCCTTACTTTTTCCTTGGCACTTACAGTGTTGGCCAATTAGGAAAGATGAATGGAAGGAATCAGGGATTTCACAGACAGGAAGAACCAAACACAGCTACCCAGGCAACATTTCATACTAAAGTTCTGGAATTTCTCCCAGAAGAAGAGAGAATTATTCTGTGAAGTGTAGCTAGATTTCATCCCCAAAAGGAAAATCCTGCTCCAGGAGGGTTATTTCAGTCCAGCCCTTCTTGCTGTGTGTGAAATCCTGGATTTCTTAGGAAAGATTTCACGTGGAAAGGGCAGCCTTTACCTGATCTGCAATGCTCCAGACTCTGACAGAACCATCACAGCTCGCCGAGGCCTTGGTAAGAGAATGGAGTAAACAAATTAATAATTAAAGACATCAAGAAATTAATGCCACAAAATGGAAAAAATCCCTAGAACCAATGCTACAGACACATGATACACAGGCAGCTTTAAGAAGAAAGCCTCCCTATTTAAACCACTTTAAGACTTAAAACTTTCCGATGCTGTCATCTTGATAATGGTCCTCAGCTTCAAGCTGCTGTAATTATAAACCCTCATACTTCAAGTGAGCTATTTATTTGAAAAGAGGCTCAAAATTAATATTAAATTTCTTTAGTGAGGCACCTTTTCTCTTCTAAATTAGATTCCAGAAGAACACAGATAGTAAATGAGTAGTAAAGCAAAGACTGAGTCCTCCTGGGAGGCAACAAGTTGTGACACACCACCACCAGGAAGGTCGGCTGAACTTAAGCTGTCTCATCTGCCCAGTCACTGGTTGGTTTTTTTGGTAAAAATTACATTTTTAAATTTTTTTCCCCCCAGAGAAAATGAGATCCAAAGCAGAAAGCAAATAGGAAAGCTTTTTTTTTTACCAGGTAAACATCCTTGGGGTCAAAAGACAGGCTTAAAACAGGAGCATCATGTCCTCGGAATGTTTTCTGCTTGCTGTTATCAGTCACCTCCACAACTTTGATCATAAAGTCACTGCAGATCACAATTACATAAAATGATTAACATTGCTAATAACAATGACAAACCATGTTTTTATGGCAATAAAAATTGAATATCTTTTGGGGAAGTTACAGCTCTCAACACTATATGATGTAATGGAAAATGAGAAGCTCGGGGCTTGTTACAATAGAAGTAAGGCCAGACTATTTTCATCAGAAAATTATTTTTGTTCATGTCAAAACTCATAAAATATGCTTGTTTTTTGAAGGAGATATTATGCACACACAGACCATATACCCATTTAACATAATATTCCACATGATCTAATAAGAATCTCTGTTCAGATACCAGAGAGATGACGACTTAACAGCAATTATCTGCTGAGGGGGACCAATATTCATTACTATAATTATTTGGTCACGTAGCTTTTAAAAAAAAGATGGTGCAAGTAGTTTATTTTGTGAGTTTTTAACAGGATTTTGAAGACTGTTTAGTGTATCAGATACAACTTTATTCCTTCTTCCAAAATTGTAGCCATTGCTGCAGTTTAACTCAAAATATCAATCCTAACTCCTAAGACACAGAACTCCTGTGACAAACTTCCAGTACCACTCCCTCCCAAACCTCATTGCAACACCCCCAGAGAGAAATTTCATTTTAGGATCTAATTCTATAGGGTTAACAGTAATTTTTAACTCTTTTCATATAGTTCACGTGAACTTTGGCAGCCAGTTGGATGTTAAATTTATGTACAACTGAAGTTTGCAGACTCCATGTAAAAATGGAGAAATCTGGGACAAATAAGAGCAATTCTTCTTAGCTGCACTCCTTCACTTCATGGCTTTCACCATTCTCCTTCAGTATGACACACAAGACCTCACTGAGGGGTGGCCTGACAGTCTTGTGAGCTCTTTTTCCTAAAAACGTGGGAGCCCCAGCCAGGCTGCAGCAACACTGGGGGGTTATTAAAGTTTTAGAAACAGCAAAGAGTTTGTTGTCTGCCTAATCTCTCTAATCAAAGTCAGATCCTGGGGCAGAGCTGTTCCCTCAGAAACAAGCACTGGCAGAGGGCCCAAGCCATGATCCCTGTCAGATTTGGAGATTACAGTGGTTACTGCCCAGCCTCCCAGCTTTGGTGGAGCTGCTGCCAGAGTTCACAGTCCAGCATGTTCATACAAAATGCTTTTCTGGTTCAATTCACACTTAGAGGAGTCAGGAAGCAGATCTCTGCCATCTCCCCTGTGGAGCAAAAATCCAGAACAGAGGCAAGCAGGTAGCCTGAATTAGCTATGGTTGCCCAAAGAGTTCACCAAATCCAATTAGGAATCACCTGAACCTTAAATACATGAAAAAACCCCACAAAAAACCCATTGCCTGCTGGCTATTTTGCTTTCTCTGTTAAAGGACTAGAGTATATTCTGTAAAAGCACACGTGCTGCCCTAAGAAGAAACTAAACTATGTATTAAATTCCCCTCAGGCAAGTCTTGAAAGTGTCATCTGTCATCATTTGGCAGATTGGTGATGCTTGTGCCAGAAAATGACTCAAAGCTCTCACACAAATCAGAACCAATCTCACTTTTAGATGTGCACATAATTCTGTGATTCTGTGATTCATCTGCAGCTCCATGATCCTGAGCAGTCAGGACATCATCCTCATCTCCCAGTGACAAAACCCTCAATGACAGGAGACACCCAGAAGGGTGAACACTTGTGTATCAGACTGAGAGCTTAAAACACCCAAGTCTCCCAAAGAAAAGAAATTATTTCACAACACCAGACTTCTATATAAAACTATTTGGTGGATCAAGTATCTCCCAGAGCATTGTTTCCCAAACTCCTTTTCATTCCTTTATTCCCCTCCACCCTCCTTGAAGGCATTTTCCAATCCTTTAAAAAGCCCTCAGACGTTTGTGGGTTCATGACCTCTTCGGTAACAATCAGCCTGTGAGGAAGTTTCCAGACTCTGAAGGGCAGCAGTGCCTTTCCTCGTGGTGCCCACATCACCTGGATCCAGCAGCAACTCTGGTGCCATCACGGCTGAAGGTGACGTGGTTCACGTGCATGGGGAAACGGGTGAGGATCCCATCCGGAGCTCCCTCGGGAAATGTGTGCATCTGGACTGTGTTGTTGGAGACTGCTGTGATCAGTCTTCCATTCTGACAACAAAATCAGTCGTGAAATCTGTTAGCTAAAACACGTTTATGCCACAGGGACAAAAAAATACTGCTCTGATGTCCCATATATTTGAGCAGATTAACTTTACTCATTCCATAAAGGTCTGACAGTAAGAATAGTAAGGGAAATACTCTTTAACTTATATTTTTCCCCAAAAAAATACAGGCAAGCATAGTAACTTTTATAATTTATCACTTCAACCAAACTAACTCTCATGCTACTTAGATTCATCTGCTGCAGCATCAGGAGAGGGCACCCTTGGACAGGAATTCTCAGTTTAATGCCAGCAGGGAAAGACTAGAAGTTCATGAGCTATAGCTCAGTTCTTCGCAGGAAACAGAAGGCAGACGTTTACTAAAAAATAATCCAGATTTTTAAAAGTGCAAAACACAAGAAATAATTATCAATAATTATCCCATACTTGGAAAATAAAACCTCTTTGATTGGCAATACCATTCCTCAGTTGTAAGCAGCAGTTAAACTTTAAAATAAATATATAGAAATGCCTTAGTTTTTTAATGTGTGTGTTTTGGTGGGGAAGGCAGTATTATGGTTGGGGTTTTTTGTTAAGGTGTCTGAAATTATAGTAAAAATCCTGAAGGTAAAGAAAGCAGCAGTCAGTAGTGAACAACATAAAAAAATAAGAGATCAGATTTATTACTCAGATTATGTCAACATCCCTGAACCCTCATGACATTTCATTAATGAAGAGTAATTTTTGAAAAATGATTTCCTGACATTTAAGTCTCCCACTGTTAAAAAAAAAAAATCCCTCAAAACTAGGAGCACCTTTTTCAATCTTTCCCAGGATTTTTCCTCCTCTATTCTTTAGTAGTTTTCACAATTTCTGGCTCTGCCACTGAATTGCTAAGAGAACCCATTCAAGTCACCTCACTTGGTTTGTGAAAGGAGAAGTAATGTGACGAAAATCAACAGCAAAATACTCTAAAAATCAGTGGTGAAAATAGATTATACAGGTATTGAGGAATAGATACATGAGGTATGTTAAAAGGGGCATAAGAAAGAGGATTCACTTAAGGCAGTAGTTCTGAATAGGATTTCAAATGATAATTTTTATAATGCAATACAAATATTTAATACTCATTTATTTCCTCTTTCAGGCTCCTGTCCAAGATCACAAGTAGCTAAAAAACAATTTTAAAATTTCCCTTTGTGACTGCCAGGTTAAATACACGATATTTGTAGAACTGATGTAGGCTTCTGGAAGTCTTCACTTCTAAAATTGCCACAAAGACAATATTTTAGGCCCACTGTTATTAATGTAATATAACAAAAACTGGACATGAAGGAAATAATGTGACTATTCTCAAGCTAAATACTTGAACATGCACAGTAGAAATAATTATTTTCTATTATATAAATCCTCTTCTCACTTTGGGGACACTGGGTCAGAGGCATCTTTAGGCCAAATAACAAATTTGAGAGTGAAACATCAACCAATTACAAAAAAAAAAAAGTGTTACCAAACCATTGCTCACTTTGTGAAAGCAAGTTTTGATTAATACAGATTATAATTCCTTGGACCTTAACACAGGCCCACATAAAACCTCTTGGCTTTCTTCCTAACACTTGATGATCACATCCTATGCTGGGAAACTTCTTGCAACTCACATGGTGAGAAAACACTGGAACAACCAAAAAAGTTCACTGCATAATTAGCTTAAGCTGCTGGGTTTGCTACTCAGAAAGGAGATCAAAGTCACAAATTAATACAACTGAATGTGAAGGAGGAGGAGGGGAAAAAAACATTACAAAGATTTAGTATAAGGAGTAATTCCTCCACAATTGTGCATGGGGTAGAGTGAATTGTGAGAGGTAATTCTTGTTTAGAATTAGAAGCAGCACCCCTGAGCTGGCAAATCCACAGTCTGTAGGAAAATCCACAGCTGAGAGGAGCTGTGTTAACAACCATACCTTTAGAGCACACGAGTAGGCCTTTTCTCCCACAGTAATGGACTTTGGATCATCATCATCCAGGTTTTCCCAGATCCTAACATCTCCATCACTGCCACAAGTCACAATGCAGCTGTGGGAAGACACAGGATTTGTTAACATCCAGGAATCTGCATCCTTTTTTAGGCATTTGGTTGTAACGGCAAACAAGGCTTTTTGTGGTTTCAAGGGATTGTTACCAGACCATCTCTTACGAATAATCTTTGCAACGATAATAAACTAATAAAGGAATAAAATAATATGGACTTTAACCATATCAAGTATATAAGGTGTATCCTTTGAGTTTATTTTGAGAGGGCTTGGGGATTTTTTAGTTTATCTTTTAATCTAAAAAAAGGTTATACTAAATATATAGTTTATATTTCAACATTCAAGAACTAGCACAAGGAAAAGAGGGAAAGCTAGCAAGCCCGATATTGCATTTCTTCAACTATATTTTTAATTTTTTAGTGCATACATAAACATATTTACTCCCACACTACACTGATTTCTGCTAAAATCTATGAAGTCACTCTCATAAAATGTGCATATAGAGTTTTTATATATATAGCACTTACTCTGTATATATATATATGTATATATATATGGGGATATATATATATATATGCTTACATTTAAGTTATAAATCAATCACTTCTAAACTCAGAGCACTTAAATACATCACACAGCCAGTTCTCAGCACAGGCAAAACCCAAAGGATTTCTTGGGCCATGCCATGCCATAAATCCATCCCAGTATCCCACATAGCAATGGCTGATATAGAAACTTAGAGAATCATTAAGACTGGAAAAGCCCTCTAAGATCATTCAGTCCAACCATTCCCCCAGCACTGCCAAGGTCACCACCGCCCCATGTCCCCAAGTGCCACATCCACACGGCTTTTAAATCCCTCCAGGGATGGGGACCCCACCACTGCCCTGGGTAGCCTGTGCCACTCTTGACAAATCTTCCAGTGATTAAATTTTTCCTAATACCAAACTCCTGGGAAGGCATCAGATAGGAACAAGCCCATGTCTATCTCAGTCCCTAGGAACGGGGCTGTTACCTGCCGGTGTCATCGAAGCAGACGTCGGTGTGTCCCTCGCTGTGGCCGTACCGCATTGGCTTCTGCGTCGATGGCATCTTCACTCCCTCCTGTCTGTTTATGGAGGGGAAAAAGAGGAGAAATGACACTGATTAAAAGGAAACACTTCAGGAAGAGCATTGGATGGGGGTACCAGTTGAGAGCTGCTGGGACACCCACCCGTTCAACCACCTGTGGGGATGGGGACACAGGGATGGGAGCACTGCTGGGATGGGAGCATGGGGATGGGGACACCGTGGGCATGGGGACATGGGATGGGAGATGGGGACATTGCGGCGATGAGGACATGGTAGTGGAGACATTGCTGGCAGGGGAGCACGGAGATGGGGACATTGTGGGGATGGGGACACAGCAATGAGGTCACAGGGACAAGGTTAGGGACACTGTAGGGATGATGACATCGTGGAGATGGGGACGCGGGGATTGGGGGAGCCACGGGGATGGGGGCACCGGGAAAAAGACGTGGGGATAGGAGACGGGGACATCACGGGAACGGGGATATTCAATATTGCGAGGATGAGGGACATGGTGATGAGGTCACGGGGATAGGAGATGGGGACATTGTAGGTATGGTGACATCGGAGGATGGGGATATCGCGGGAATGAGAGATGGGAACACCGTGGCGATGGGCACACGGGGATAGAGGGCATAGGGATGGGAACACCGCAGGGATGGGGGCNAGCGCCGGCGGCAGCGCCCGCCGCACCATCGTGAGTTGGGGCCGGGGGACGAGGGGCTGAGGGGCGGCAGGCGGGGGTGAGCACCGGTACCGGGGAAATCGGGGTTTTCTGTCACCGGGGTCTGCTCCCCTGTCAGTCCCCGGGGGGCTTGGACCGGGGTCTCCTGTCAGCGGGATTGGCCTGGGGTCCGCCCTCTGTCACCGCGGTGCTCGGAGCGGGGTCAGCGCTCTGTCCCCCGCGGGGACTCGGTCCAGGATCTTCTGTCACTGGGGGAACTCGACCCGGGCTCTGAGCCTTGTCACCGGAGGAGACTCGGTCCAGGGTCTGCTGTCACCCGGGGGCTCGGCCCGGGGTCCGAGCCGCTGTCAGTGACTGGGGGTCTCAGGGTCTCTGGTCACCGAGGGCTTTCGGTCCGGACTCTCCTGTCACTTCGGTCCTGGGGCTTTGCTGTGTCACCAGGGGCTTCGGTGCGTTTGCCTCTCCTTTGAAAAACCCCGTGCCCGATTGATGTGCCCTAACACATATAGGACACATATATTCCCTGTTTATGCTTCTGTATATGGATTTAATGGCAGCTCCTCAAGAGGCACAGGGACGGCAGGGAAAGCCCGAATGAGGGGCTGTGCCCTTCACCCCCCTGAAGGCAGCACCCCTGTAACAGCGGGGGGCTGCGCTCACCCAGCCGCAGGGTCAAACCCCTCTGGAGATCGTCATGGTCATTATGGAATTACTCTGGAATTCCAGCCATCCTGATGCGTGTGCGAGGTGGAGTTGACAGCAGTTGTAGTCAGGCAGGTAGCGATTGCACTGCAAAAATCACTCAGCCTTTTTTTT
>VXAC01000514.1:186564-212886 GCA_013399225.1 Rhipidura dahli
TTTTTTTTTTTTGGCTGAAAAATAGGAAGAAAACATTGTGGCTGATTTCTTGAAGGATTTTTTAAAAAATGCTGGAATTGAACGTACCTGAAATAAGGAGTTAAAAACCAGAATTATCTGTTTTCCCTTTATGTAGCTTTAATGATCTGGCCCAGTTTATTCCTGCTTCTAAGAAAAAATTGCTTCCAGGCAAAACCCTTTTATCTTCAGTTTTGCTCTGCAGCGGGGTTATTGGTGGTTGGGGTGAGCAGAGTGATTTATTTATATTGGAAATGTGGTTCTCTCTAACACTCACATTGCTGGTAGTTTCATGAATGAATAAGTGACAGGATTACAAAGCAGGCACACTTCTTAAAAAAAAAAAAAAATAGAAATATGGCCAGATTTCGTTATTAAACCTCGTGGAAGCTGTGTAGAGACATGTTTTCCATGGGTGTATCCTACATATTTCAGTAAATCGTGATTTCTGGCGAGGATAATGTGTTCTAGAGAAATGATTCGGAGCTAAACTGCTTATCAGATGAGTGGGAAGACCAAGCTATTCCTGCTGCAAGCCGCTGCCTGGGATGGAGACAAATGCTTGTCAAATGTGTTTATTTTTCTTAATCACTTTAATTTTCGGAGGCTCTGATACAAACTGCACCTAAAGCATTTTGCACTATAAAAACCATTTTACATTCGGCTCGATGTAACAACTGATTTCCTTGTCTGGAGGTGCTGCCTGCTGGGATAACTCTTTGAACAGCATAGGAAAACCGGGGGGAGGTTTTTCAGGGGGGTGTCAGGATCCCGTGGTCGCTTGCCCAAGGGACTGCAGGCCCCGTGGCTTTGTCACGTCCCAAGTGACACGGCACCAAATGCAAAGTTATACTTTAAATCCGGTTGGGAACTCAGCCTGCTGCGGGCTTGATTAATAGGTGTGAGTGGCTGCGAGCGGGGCGGGAGCCGGGAATCGCTGCTCTCCTGCTCGGTTTCTGGGTGGAGCACGGAGCGCTGGTCATGGACCATAAAGCTTTCACTGATTTAGTGCTGGGGAGGCTGCTGCGGTTTGCCAAGCGCTGCCTGCATCTCTCCTTGCACACATGAGCAGAGCTTCATTAAGGCAAGAGATATGAGCAGCCCTCACCTTTGGCACCTGCTGCCTGCTCAGTTCCACCTCCTGGGAGTGAATAAAATATCCCCCATGTTGGCATTAGCTGGGCATGGCCCCCCTCCTCCTACAGTTATTGGGATAAATCAAGGGTATTTCCAAGGAAGAAATGTTTAGGTTGCCAATGGTACCTTTAGAAAGTCTTTTTCTTTTGTGTGTATGTGGGATAATTGCTTTAATTTGCTGGAAAGGCCTCTGGAGTCAAGCTTAGGTATTTTTGGATGATATCATAAATCAAAGTACAGACAAAACTGAAGAAAAATAATTTAAGACAGAGGAATTGAGATTTATTGTTACTCTTAATAGGTTGGGAAGGTCAGGTTTTAAAATGTGGTCTTGTGGCCAAAATCTAATTGGGTGAAATTAATGAAAGCAGCTTGTGACCAGTGAGATTTTGTTTTAAAATAACTTTTATGTAAGTTATGAAAGAAAAAGTACTCCAGTTTATTGCAGCTTACTCTACTCTCTCAGGATTTTATCAGCTCTACAAAATCAACTTCCATAACAATTACAAAATTTATTCATTCATTGTTCTTTGTGAGCCTTCTTTTGTTGTTTAATTAGAGGCACAATACAGCAATGCTTTGTGTGCTTGGACAGAAAGCTTTCCAAGTACTTCCTGCCCTAGAAGGGTTGTGCAGCATGGGAGCACCAAAGAGGTGGTGGGACCTTCATCCTGGGAGGTTTTCAGGACATGGGCAGGCCGTGCCATGGCTCCCCTGAGCCCATGCTGGCAGCAATCCCACTCCAAGAGGGAGGTTGGGCTGGAGACCCCCCACCATCTGCTCCTCCTTTATGCAGAAAGGGAAGCAGCTTGATGAAGGGGACTGTTGGGCTAGAGGCAAGGATCCAGCAGCTCAGGACATAAGTATCTGGTTAAAGCAGTTCAGTATTCAAGTAATTATTGAATAAATCAAAAAAAGGGGCTGTCTACATTTATGGTTTTGATTCTCCTATTGGCATTATTGATTAGACATATGGTGAGGCTGTTGCTGTCTTATCACAGCTGTGGGTTCCAGCCTACCCCTGGCTAGGAGGGAATATTGTTATCCCTCCAAACAGTGACTGGATATTGCTTTTAGGCTGGGCTTGAAGTCTCAGGGTTGAGGCATCAGCTGGTGAAAGAAAAAGCACCTTGTCTGCAGGCAAGAGAGAGGAACCTCTGAAGGAGGGAGCTGGGCACAGCACAAAACCAACAGCAAAAGCCACCCAGCTCTCTGCCTGTCCTCAGGGACTGTAGCTGTGACAGTGCTGGGTAACCTTGGACTACCAGCCGGGTTCTGTGGCCCAAAGTGAACTCTGCTCATCCCCACATGTGTCTTTATCTTTGCTGTTTCTGTAGGGGAAAGGATTTCTAGCAAAAGGGTTTTGTCAAACCTGCCATCATCTGAGATGCCTGGGGGTGTCCATGTGCAGGACAAGGCTTTTGCAGGCAGGACACTCATTATTTCTC
Source organism: Rhipidura dahli (assembly GCA_013399225.1). Classification (NCBI taxonomy): domain Eukaryota; kingdom Metazoa; phylum Chordata; class Aves; order Passeriformes; family Rhipiduridae; genus Rhipidura; species Rhipidura dahli. Next base: position 189,168 of record VXAC01000514.1, read on the forward strand.
CCAAAAGGAGCTCAGAACTGATGTGTGTGAGCTGCATAGCACTGGACTCCCCCATTTAACCTTCCCCTCTAGGGAAAAGTACACTCTGTGTTCCCTCTCTTTTATCCTTGCCCTCCTGTCCTACTCTTCCAGCAGCGCTCCAGCCCTTAATGGAAGTACGTGGCATTTCCCTTGGACGCTGCAGTGAAAGCAAGAGCTGGCTTAGATGGATGGCCCGAAGTGGTAATAAAGCACTGAATGCCTCCCCTGCCCTTTATACCTTTTTCTTTCTGACACTCTAATTATTTTTGGTCCCCATTATATTGGTGGGGCTGTGAATCACTGATTCAGAAGGGTAGGAAGGTGTGATCCCTTGCTGTAATGCCGAGCAGTGGGATGCGGGAGGCAGCTCTCCCGCAGCACACCTTTGTAACACACGGTCAAGTTCAAACCTGGCTTTAGTAGGATGACATCCTTTTTCCTTCGTTTATTCCCTGCTCTTTTCACAGCTCTGCTGTTCTGTCTGATTAGCAATTCCTGCTCTGACATGGCAGAACTGGCGCCCGGGTTCCAGCAGCCCTTCAAACCCCAGGGAAGCAGCTCTGGCTAATGGTGCGTGGCTTTGCAGCATCACATGCTGCTTCCCCAGCTTCAGTTTCAGGGTTCAGGTACCACTAATGATTCACGACAGGAGAAAGGTACAAAGGAGAAAGTGGCTTTACAGTTCAGTACAACAGCAACCCAGAAATTCCATAAAACCCCGAGCTTCTTTCAGTTGGAAGGCTGAAGTTAGGAGATAACAGGCACTTCTGGGTTTTGTATGTTTTGCAGTTTTTAATTAAAAGCCCATATTCTGCATGTTCTTATTCCTTATATGGGCTGTATGAGCAGAATGAGATAATTGAAGGTTTCAAAAGCAATTACAAACTGTCGTATCCTAATTTTTAAGTACTTGACTTTGCAACCTCAGTGATATCTCTCTGTCCAATTAAAAATCCCATATATAGATAGTTAATGTATTTTACTACAGGATGCATCTAAAAACTTTTTGTCTTCAGTGACTTCAGATTATCACCAGAGTAAATGAGATTGCTTTTTTCCCTCTTTTTTTTTTTTCTAATTGTGGAGAAAATTCAGTGCTCCACTCTAGGTATTTCTGGATGAAAAATATCAAAAGCAATCAATGAATCTTGGTCTAAATAAAGATGTTTTGAGTCTCATATACAAATGCTGCCTTTCTCCTGTCTTCATTGTGTCTTGCCATGCTTTCATTGAAAAGCAATTTGCAAAACCCTGAGAGAAGAAAAATAAATCTTTAGTTTAATCTTTGATTTGCAATTGCTGGAATATGGACCCTTCCTGTGATTCCTCTTGGTACCAGTGAGGTGATATTCATCTGCATTGCTCTAATGCCATTTTTTTTCCCAACATATTTCCAATATTGAACCTATCTTACCTTCATTTTGCATTTCTGCATCTCTTCCCTTCCCCTGCCTTTTCCTTTCCCCCACAGCTCTCAGGTCTGTGAGTTTTAAATAAGGAATGCAATGTGAAAAATTCCTGGGTGAAAGTTCCATCTGGGATGCATTTGGCCCACAGATTGCATGTGAGCCTTTTGGCAAGGCTGTCTTGTTCTTTTACTGAAAGCAGAGGCTTGAACTCAGCCTGCGCAGCCCCAGGGGACTGCAGAGAGGTTGTGTCATGCTGGCTAATCCTGATGATGAGAATGGATTGAATGGAGAGAGGAAGTGGATGCCCTTTTCTTTTCCTGCTTAGTATTTACCATGTCAATTAGTTGTAAAAAAATCCAAAACCCCAAAACAACACAACAGAAAAACCCACAGCCAAAAAAACCCCCAGTGCAACAGAGAAGCCGTGCTTGGTTTTGGTGCAGAAGCATCACAGAACCATAGAATATCCTGATCATGATAAGTGATGGGAAATATTCCTACATCCTGCCATGCCTTGGGGGGGTATAGCATCCATACCATATTGCCATCTATGTATCTTGAAAAAATCCTGCTCCACTTCCAAATGAGTAATCAAAAGAAGATTCTTTTTCATCTTTTTTTCAAAGTGCAGCAGTCAAAAGGAAACCTCTTATCTATTTGAGAATTCAATATACCTTTGGAAACAAAAGAAAATGAAATCAGCAACCGTAGGTCTCAAAGCAACACTGATTTTAATAATGTAAACTTCCTTCTCTAATGAGTAATAAGCAGTTCCATCTTTCACGGCCTTTTAAAATTGCTTTTAGTAAGGGGCTGGATTGTTTTAATCCTTTTCAGTATGTAAAGCCCCAGATATTTCAATCCCTTAGGGCTTCAGTATTTCCTAGCTCCCTTCCTTTGAAAAGGCAGAGGAAAACAGCTTTCAGAAACTGACAGAATCTGTGACTGATAAAATTTAGGATTGTTTTTTTTTTTTTTATCCCAAGTGACCCAAAAGTGTCAGTTAAGAAAAAGATCTCTGGCATCCCACCCTGTGGATTAGTAGCAAACAGGCATATCATCTAGGTACAGTAGCTCTTTGTACTCTGACCTACTTGTTTCCGTTCTGGTTTGTTCCTTCTTGAAAGGTTATTTGGAAGAGATGCAGAATTTGCTCCACAAACAGCTGAAGTAGTATCACCTGCCCCAGGAAGGGTTTCCTTTTGAAATGGGCCCTGGCACAATGGGGCGGCCAACACCTCAAACATTCTGCTCTGCTGCCTAGGCAGAATGGAAACTCAACAAATATGTTAAGATAGTTTTTTGTGCAGGATGCTTTTCCCAAGGAAGGGTTAAGAGAGCTTTGTCTGGGATCGAGCTGGTATCTGTGGGGTGGGCTGCTGAATTCACCTCAACCCCATGATTTTTACATGGTCAGCAGTTAATTGTCACTGTTATCCTGTATCCACCAGCACCAATGTTGCACTGTGTGTGTGTGCATCACCGTTAACTGAGCTGTGTTCTCTTTCTCCTTAGATATTTCCACAAAGTGCCTCGAGGAAGCTTCCTTATGTAGAAAAACCCCACAAGAAACACAGTGTGTGCTTCCTGGCAGCGTGTGAAGCAAAGCTGTCACAATGGCAGAAAACAAGGACAGCAGCACAAAAAACGCAGATGTGAGGCCCAAAAGCAGCCGGAGCAGAAGTGCAGACAGAAAGGACGGGTATGTCTGGAGTGGGAAGAAGCTCTCCTGGTCCAAGAAAAGTGAGCATTGTCCTGATGCCGAAACAGCGAGTGCTGCAGGGAGGTCGGGGACTAATTTAAGGAGCCAAGAGAGGAAATACAGCTGCTCGTCCATCGAGCTGGATCTAGACCGGTCCTGTGGCCACAGGTTTTTAGGCCGGTCTCTGAAACAGAAGCTGCAGGATGCTGTGGGTCAGTGCTTTCCCATAAAGAACTGCAGCAGCCGGCACGCCTCAGGACTGCCATCCAAAAGGAAAATCCATATCAGTGAGCTGATGCTGGATAAGTGTCCTTTCCCTCCGCGCTCGGAGCTGGCTTTTCGGTGGCACTTGATCAAAAGGCACACGGCCCCTATAAGTCCAAAGGCGGAAGAATGGATAATTGCTGATTTATCCCAGCACGAGGAAAGGGAGGATCAGCTGCGAGATGAGGAGATTGCCAATGGGGCAATGGACTCTCCCTCCCAGTCCTGTGACTTCACTGACAGCAGCTCCTCTCGGGGTGACCCGAGGCCTGAGCTGGTGACAGGTAAGGTGGCGAGGAGCAGTAGAGATGAGAGTGACATGGACTCCGATGATGAAGTCATAACTCTGTGCACGAGTTCTCGAAAACGAAACAAGCCCAAGTGGGAAACGGATGACGAGCTGCTACGGATGGAAACGCCTCCAAAATACCATACCCAGATTGATTATGTCCACTGCCTAGTGCCAGACCTCCTCCAGATCAATAACAATCCCTGCTACTGGGGAGTCATGGATAAATATGCAGCTGAGGCGCTGCTGGAAGGGAAGCCAGAGGGAACCTTTCTGTTGAGAGACTCTGCCCAGGAAGACTATTTGTTTTCCGTGAGCTTCAGGCGCTACAGTCGCTCCCTCCACGCCCGGATAGAGCAGTGGAATCACAACTTCAGCTTTGATGCCCATGATCCCTGTGTCTTCCATTCTCCTGACATCACGGGACTCCTAGAACACTACAAAGATCCAAGTTCCTGTATGTTCTTTGAACCACTTTTATCCACTCCCCTGAACAGGACCTTTCCCTTCTCTCTCCAGCATATATGTAGAACGGTAATTTGCAACTGTACAACTTATGATGGTATCGATGCACTTCCCATTCCTCCCTCGGTGAAGCTGTATCTGAAGGAATATCATTATAAGTCAAAAGTTAGAGTGCTCAGGATTGATGTGCCAGAGCAGCAAAACTAGAAAATATTTTTGTGAAAGAAATTGTCTCTGAACAGACAATAGTATGTTCAATCTCTTTTCCTTCTAGGTTTTTTTTTTTAATAGCGACTTGATTATTTTTTCTTTTTCTGCATATTATTTACCACCCAAACTAGTCTCTGTTTAAATGTACTTTTGAGTCTTCACAGCTCTCTTTTTTAGAAATTATATTCATTGTGGGCTTTTGGTACTGTCCCCAGGCTAGAGTTTTATGGAATTCCAGGTAGGCTTTCTGGTATTTCTATAGATGGATAGTCGTTAGATCTAAAACCCCCTGGAAATCAGTTTTGAACTTGATCTGTCTTTTCTATTGTAGTTGACATGTGTTGCTGAAATGATTGAAATAATGCACTGTTAACTAAAGATTGACTCATCTGTATTTTCTGCATTTCTTTTAAAATGAGTGCTCTAGCCTCTGTGTGTGTGTGTCTGCCTGTCCCTATCCACTGCAGTAAATTTGTCAGTCTATTTCTAACATTACTATTCCAAGCAAAATGAAGTTTGAAAGAGGATATGATCTTTCTATAAATACATCAGGGGACTAAATACCAGGGAGAGGGAAAAACAATTCAAGTTAAGGACAACACTCAGTGCAGGAACAAACATGTATAAACTGGTCCTGAAAAGATTTTGGTTGGAGAGGAGGAAGACTCGTTGTCGTCAGAGCAGCAGGGCTCTGGAAGAGCTTTTCATTTTGTATAATAGCAGTAAAAAAGCAAACTGCTCATAAACTGGGATTTGATCAGTGTTTGGAAGAGATAATCATGTAGTTACTTATGATAGATGGGGTTTGGACTTGGGAACTCTGTTTCTGTGTTACTGGTGCATTGTAGGAAATACCCAGTTTTTGCTGTAGGAGCTGCCGCTGCTTAAAATGATAAAGCCCAGGGTGGGAAGGAAGATATTTCCTTAAAAATCTGCATATTTAACTATCTGATTCTGCATGGTTGAGCCCGAGGTGATGGTGAATAACTTTCCTACTTTGTTAGTAGGGGGGTTGGTTTTTTTAATAAGTATAGTTAAAACAGAAAAAAAGTCTGCTGATTTTTCTTGCAATGTGAAGCATTCGCTCGAATGGCTTCCTGCCAAATTCCATGTACGGGAAAACCATGCATGGATAATGCTCCTAAAAGCATTACTTACATTACATGGACAGGCAGATCTGCTGCTGAGTTGGTGGAATCCCACTGAGACTCAGTGGATGTGGGTTCAGGCAGGAAACTCCAGGCTGGCCTCGGGGTGCAGCTGCAGGAGGTGCAGCAGTGACCTGCAGCTCTGTTCCCTGTATGTGCTTTATCTCCTCTCCCAAACTGGGGCAGGAACTACTCTGCCAAAAGAATGTGAGAGGGTGTAATTGTAACTCCAACAACCACATTGTTTCCTCTCCTTTGATCACAGGGGAGCCTTTGTATCCTCTCAAAATGCTTTTGTAACTGAGCCCCAAGCCTGCCGATTTATAAATGTGTTTAATTTCATGACTGAGAAGGATCCTATCAAAAAATCAGCAATGACCTGTGGGTGAGGTTATCACAGAATGGTTGAGGTTGGAAGGCAGCTCTGGAGATGATCTAGCCCAACCCCTCCACTCAAGCATAGGATCACATCCAGGTGGGTTTTGAACATCTCCAGAGAAGGAGACTCCACAACCTGTCTGAGCAGTCTGTTCCAGGCCTCCATCACCCACACAGTAAAGAGGTTTTTCCTCATATTCAGATGGAACTTCCTGTGTTTCAGTTTGTGCCTGTTGCTCCTTGTCCTGTCTCGGCACCGCTAGAACGAGTCTGTTCCCATCCTCCTGACACCTGCCCTTAAGGTATTTGTTTGCATTGATTGGTTCCCCTCTCAGCTGTCTCTTCTCCAGAGCTGAGGCCCAGCTCCCTCAGCCTTTCCTCACAGGAGAGATGCTCCAGTCCCCTCACCACCTTCACAGCCCCTCCACTGGGCCCACTCCAGTAATTCCTTGTACTTCAGCCCAGAACTGGACACAGCAGTCCCAGCTGAGCTCTCAGCAAGGCTGAGGAGAGGGGCAGGATCACCTCCCTTGACCTGCTGGCCACATTTTCCCTCATGCAGCCCAGGATACCATTGGCCTTCTTGGCTTCAAGGACACAGTGCTGACTCACCCCAGGTCCTTCTCCAGCGGGTCTGTCCCAGGCTGGACTGATGCATGGGGTTATTCTTCCCCAGGACAGGGGGACCCTGCTTGAACTTCCTTAGGTTCCTCCCTGCTCATCTCTCCAGCCTGTCTGGGCCTGGCTGGGTGTCAGCACAGCCTGTTGGTGTGTCAGCCACTCCTCCCAGTTCTGTATCACCAGCAAACCTGCTGAGGGTACACTCTGTGCCTTCATCCAGCAGGGTGAATAAGCTGAGCAAGACTGGACCCATCACTGATCCTTTGGGAATCTGTGTGCAGGCAGGGAGCAGTAGAGCACAGTGCTGTAGAGCCTTGCTCCAAGATTGTAGACTCACACTGAGCAATACTCCTGTTTGAATCTTTTAATTTTACCTTGTACAGAATCCTGTGGATTTGTGGACAACAAATCCATCCTGCAAGGTGGCTGCTCAGGAGTTACCAAGGAAGCTTTGCCATGCAGCTCCACCAAGGACCTGCCACCCTGCCCTCACCCCCAACCTGAGCAGATAAAACCCTTTCCACTGAGCTCCTGCCACTGTGATGATGTAAACAGATTTCCAGGGACATCTGCCTAGAGACCAGCCCGTTTGTTTTCACTGGGTTTTAAATAGGTTTGGAACCAAAGTCTCCAGGGAGAAAATGCTAACACATCAATCCGTGGCATCGCACATGGATGAACGCGCTGCGGGACGAATTCTCAGCTGCTATAAATCAGCCTGGCTTTATTGATACACTTAAAGTGGCTTATCCCAGCTGAGATCCTCCCCCCTCCATGTCCAAATGGAATTGTGGGACTGATGTCAGAAAAATGACCCTGTTTTTTTCTGTAATTTTTATCTTGTGCTGCTTCCATTCATTGCCTTTTGCATAAACTGTATTTTATCAAGGACAGCTTTGTATTGCTAAGGCTGTTTTTCAACCAATCACTGCCACTTTCCAGATGCAACGTAGGGATCATCATTGCTCTGCCCTTGTCCACTGTGCCCATCATGGTGGGATGGTGGGCTGGGATTTGGGTGGCTGCTGTACGAAGGAATAGCATCTGCTTCAAGATCTGGAGTGACGTCAGAGATATTTGCAATCTGCTTGATTAAAATTCTCTTTCAGAAACTCGTAATTAGGGCAAAAAGCTCATAATTTTAGATAGGCATTAGCATTATTTTTATGGCAGGACCATAAAAATTAGAGTTTGACCAAAGGTTGTACTTCAGAAGTTAGTGAAGGCCACCGTCATTTTCAAAATCAGCAAAGATTTTGTCCCTTCAAAATGAAAGGCCAGGAGAGAACACTTTTTGGGGTATCATTCCTCAACACACTGCTTTCAGTGTCATTCTGGATGCAGCCTACATTGTTTTGACATGAGCTGATGCATCACTTACCCCAAAAACATCTTGAGCACTCCAAATTTAGGAGACCTATATAATACAGCAGTTGGGGGAAGAAGGTGTGGCACACAAAAATAGTGCCTTTGGACTGTGGGGCAGTTAATTGCATTAGTTTAGAGAAATCATATGTGGAAAGTCTTGATAAATGGGATTTTGTGAAAGTTCCTGCTATTTTTTCCTGGTTTGTTTGTCCACCTGTGTGGCATTTGTCCCTAACAACACTGTGTTACACATGCAGTCTGTGGAAGATCCATGGCATGAGCCGTATGTGCTTCATGAAACAAAAGAACTTGGAAGGTCTATTTTGTTTAAATCCATTTACCCTTTTTTTCTCTTCTTTTCCTCTCTATTTTAAATGAAACGGGTGGAACTGGTTTTACAATATGCCATGAACTGTCATCCTAAAGTTTTCCTCCCACTGCTGTCATTAGCAGTCCTACCAGTGCTGCTCATCCCAACACCACTTTAGAACACCTTGACCCAGAGATAAATAAGCCTTGGATTCAGTTTTGAAACCCTCTTAAAAATTAGCCTCAAAAACAGGGTAAGAGCTTCCATTTTCTAGAATCACAGAATCCCAGAATGGTTTGGGTTGGAAGGGACCTTACAGATCATCCAATTCCATCCCCTGCCATGGGCAGGGACACTTTCCACTATCCCAGGCTGCTCCAAGTCCCATCCAACCTGGCCTTGAACACTTCCCAGCATGGGGAGTCCACAGCCTCTCTTCTCAGCCCAAGTTCTGCCAAGACAGGAATCCCACATTCTTCAGGGTGAAGATTTAAAGTGGAACAAGGAAAGGTGCAGAGATGTGCCAAAACCCACATGATCAAGACTCTGCAGCAGGCCAGTGACTGAGCAAGGTCATAATCCAGAGATGACCCTGGCTGCAGCTCCCCTGTTTTGGGGCACCCAACCAGCTTTGCATCAGGAATTGTGTCTGCAAGATGTGCTTTGAATTGTTTTGAAGGTTGTCCCAGAGCAGGACAGTGGAAACAGAGTGTATTGAGTTGGTGTGAACAGCTTCTGGTAAAAAAAAAGATCTGATTTTCATAAATTTTATTTTGATATAAGGGGGGAAAAATGGTCAGGCTCTTGATACACGCTGAACAAACTACATACACATGTTATTTTTACAGGATGGTTTAGAAAAAAATTAAACACTCTTTCCATTAATTGTGTCCTCTGCAGCTTGCTTTTGCCTGGAATGACTTTTTGCAGCTCTGTAACAATGTCACTCACTGGCCCCGGGCCCTCGATACAGAGCAACTTCAGCTCCAGCAGAATCATTGATGGGCTTGGGGTAGTTTGTGTGCCTGATAATTGGGAATACACATTTCTTCTCGATTTTCCTGTTCTCCACATTCGTCTGGATGGAATCCAGCCTGTATTGGATATGTGTATCTATAGCAGCACATCCAACATAAAAAAAAAAAAAAAAAAACCAAACAACAAATTATCATTATTTAAATGCTTTCCTTTTAAAGATGCTGGTGGGCTTCCAATATAAAGAAGAAATCCTTGTATGATGCAGTCATACAGGCCTTACTATAAAATTGACATGCTCTTAAATAATTAAAAATGGGGATACTTTAATTTTGAAAAAGGATGCTGGAGGAAGGAGGTTAAAGGAAGCTTTTAGTCAGATCCAAGGTTAGATTTATTGATCTAGTGATCAATCCCTTTCTCTTTCCTGAATTTAAAGCTAATGGGAGACTGTGGTCAGAGATGAGTGGCTTTTAGTTAAGGTTTTTGACTCTTATAAATAATACAACAAATGTCCTAGTAAGTAATAAGAAATAAGATACTTGCTCATTCTTTTTAAATAGAACAAACGTGGCAAACAAGACTCAGCTGTAATTTTTGAAGTCATTTATTAGACAAATTGCTCTTCTCTACTTCTTTTACAAGAGAGACATAAACCATTATATTATTTATTCATGAATCATAGCCATTAAGATGATAAATCAAATTATCAGTTTCCTGTCTCTCTTCAGTTTTAATCATTTTTTGTAGTTCATGCACTATAAAGACAGCTTCCTTCCTATGAAACAAGAGACCTTCAGAGACCTTTTTATTGTAAACGTACATTTCCTTCCCATTTTTGAGTATATCCTAGTGATTTTCCCTGTCAATTTTATCTGCAATAAAAATCCAATAAGGAACTTGTTCATTGATTCCATATAGCAAAGTTAGCTATGAAGTAAGTGATTTTGGTTAACCTCTGAAACAACAGAGCTCTGGAAAATGCAGTTAGAGGACTTTCTTCTGCCACCCCTAAATGTGCATGGTGGCATCATATATTTAATAGAGAGAAATATTTAATAGAGAGAAATCTTGACACAAGCTCACCTACTGATAGTCAGACCCATCACAAGGGGTTGAATGTGATCTCTGCAGTAGCAGCACTTTTAAAAACACATTTAAGCTTCTTTTTTTTCTGCTCTATTCACACAGCCGGCACATCTTCGCCTCTGCCCATGAGGTGGGAGAGCTGAGGCTGCTGTGTGTGAGCTGAGATGGTTTCACACATCCTCTCCTCCCTCGCCTTCCACCTGCGCCTGTCTGGCCCGGCATCCCGACGAGGCGCACGTGACGCCGTGTGGGTGGAGAGGTGGCCATTCAGAAGGAAATGCACATTGATTTCCATCCCCAATGGTGGCAGCCAACTGGTTTTAAACTTGATCCTCCTTGTTAAAGGATATTCCTTGCTCAGGAAGCACCGATGAGGTCAGAGGTGCCGAGGGTGGAAGAGGAGCCTCTGCATCACTAGAAATACTCATCCGTGTTACAATGTAAAAATCAATACTTGTTTACTCAACTCTATGAATAATAGAGTTTTGGACGTAAATATATAATTTATGCATCTGAAATCTATAGCCTGGGGCTTACAGGAGGTGCAATAACTTCCCTATATCCCTTTTAAAAATCCCCTGGGTGTCTGGGTGATGCGTTATCTGGACAAAACACATCCTCAGCCCAGCCTCCCCACAGGCAGGTCATTGCAAACATCCTCCTGCAGGAATCCTGTAGGAATGACTGCCAAGTGCCCCATGGATGGCCTTGTGTGGGTATTCCAGATATTTTATTGCTGGGGAGAACCCCTTGAACAGTGTGGGTTTGGGACCAGTCTGAGGGATGCCTGCATCAAGCACAGTTCCCGTGGTTGCCAGATCAGAGGGCTGGAGCAGCTCTCCTATGAGGAAAGGCTGAGAGAACTGGAACTGTTCAGCTTGGAAAAGAGAAGGCTTCAGGGTGACTTAACTGGGTCCTTCCAGTGCCTGAAGGGAGCCTGCAAGAAACATGGAGAGGGACTTTCTACAGGAGCACGGAGCGACAGGACAAGGGGGAGCGGATTCAAACTCACAGAGAGTAGGTTTAGATGAGGTATTAGGATGAAACTCTTCCCTGTGAGGGTGGGGAGGCCCTGGCACAGGGTGCCCAGAGAAGCTGTGGCTGCCCCTGGATCCCTGGCAGTGTCCCAGGCCAGGCTGGACTGGGCTTGGAACAACCTGGGATAGTGGAAGGTGTCCCTGCCCATGGCAGAGGGTGGAATGTTATGATTTTTAAGGTCCCTTCCAACCTCAACCATTCCATGATTCTGTGAGGAACATTCCCACAACGTAATTGCCATCATTTCCCAGGAAGGATGTTTGGCCTTTGTAGAAGGCCAAAGCCAGAGTCCCTCTGCTAAAGCTGGTCCTTGGGAATATGGATCCCTCTTCCCTGTCCTCTTGTTATCCCTGTGATTTTGCATATCAAAATGATGCAGCAGGAAAAACACTGGGCTCACATTATATCCTATAACCCAGCATTGCTGGGAAGAGCCAACTTAAAGATCTGAATCCAGACTCAAGGTAGGAGACCCTTTGGCTACCTAGGAGCTCTTCCATCTTATTTTCCTTATTTTTATTTTTAATTCTTTGGGGGGAAAAGTTTTAGTTACTTCTTAAGTCCGATGCTGAGCCACTAGCTCAGAGCATCACTAGAGTTCGTCTCAGCTGAACAAGTTCATTGCCAGACCTTTTATTCTTAATGTGTGTCAATTGGACTAGACCATAGTCCATGGCTTGTGCTAACATGGGTTTTTTTTTTGTTCAGGAAAAGGCTGGGTTTGTCCTTCCCAGCAGTTACATGATTGTATTTCTAGGTCAGGTCTTTATGTGTAGCCAAATGAAGTTTCAAATTGGACAAAACACCTAGTAAGGGTCTTGATGCTTGATGCTGTTATGATTAGAAAGTTGTCTGATCAAATTTTGTTTCCAATTAAAAAAAAAATTGGATTAGCTTTCAGACTGAGACCTTCGCTGTTATTTTTAGTCTACAACTAATGAACCCCTGAAAATAGAGTGTATAATGAAAATACGGTGATTGGTTCTGCTGGGATGGTTGATAAAATACATTAGCAGATCAGAAAGGGTAATAAATCTTCCATCACAACCTTCCTCATTAAACTAGATAATTTGAAATTGCCTCTGGTGTATTAAACAGTTCATTATTTTGAGGGGAGCAACACACAAGACAAAAGAGTTGTGTTCTTTTAATTGATATCCAAAGCCTGGAAAAGAAAAAAAAATTTAGTCAAGAATAATCCATCTGAGCACTGGCTGTGTTGTTTGCAGCCATCCAAAATTTCTCATCCTCTGACTCATGGGAAGGAGGAAAGGTCTCTATGAACACTGGGACAACTGAAAAGGGAGTAGCTCTATCAAATATGACATTTGCACAGTTGCAAAAATAAGTAATTTCTAGTTTGTGAATATTTTTTGGATGGTTTTAGCATATTAGAAATTAATCCACCCACACACCCCCAAACTTAATTTCTTTATCAGCACTCTAGTATTATTCCAGAAGCTTCTCATGCAACAAACAAACAAAGGGTGCTGTCAGCCTGAGGGGAGGGTGTCTGCAGGAGCAGGAAGGATAACCAGACTGGGACAAAGAGGAGCAAGAGAGGGGAACTGGGGTAGCAGCTGAAGAAAGGAAAAAAGCCAGTACTGGGGTGCAGGAGAGCCTGTTCTCTGTGGGGCTGGCTATGACCTCGCAGCAGTGGGAATGGGAGTCTCCACCCTGGTGCTTTTGACAAGGAATATCTCTGTGTGGTCTTCAACCTCCCCAGAAATACCTCATTCCTCAGGACATCTTTGACCTGGCAAGCTGGAAGCTGAGGGCAAGCTGAAGGCTGTTCTTGTCCCTCTCTTTACAGCAGAACCTCTGGCATCAGACTGGGAGCTGCCTGAGATGTCGCTGCCGCCAAGGTACCGCAGGGTTGGCCACGGGGACATCCTGTCATTTTTACACTCCTGTCATTTTTATACTCTCTGAGACAAATTATATCCCAGTGTGATGCAGCTGGCTCTGGTATCCTTGTAGACCAGGAATCTTGGTCCTGTGCCCAAGGAGAGGGCACACGTGAAGGGGAAATAGGAGAATATTTTATTGGCCGAGGTGGACACTGAGTGGGTGGGTGTGAGCTGGAGCACACACAGCCAGATGAGGCACTTTGCTGTCTCACTAAGAACACACACATTCACTAAGGTAAGATTTTAACAAGTTCCCTGTTTGAGCAAAATCCTCTTCCCAAGTCTTTCCCTCCTCCAAAGGAGCTTAAAAAAAAAACCAATCAGCTCTCCTCCCCTTCCCAGCCACCCTTCCTCACACATGAGCAATGCCTGGTTTCTGCTGGATATTCCCTCCTGACAGGATCTTCTGCTACCACAGGTATGATCTGTTGGTACAAATTACCTGAGTGGGTGGCAGATTCTTGGCTAGACAAAAGGCCAGCCAAGGAACAAAAGGATTCTTTCTTTCACAAGGAGCTGGGAGGATGCACGGAATACTTTGATATTGTGCTTTGTACAATGGCAAAGGCATGAGGAAATAATCCCTTGCCTTATCTGATGTGCTCCTTTTATTGATTCCAGACAGGCAGGATTATTGAGGGGGAAAGGAAGGGGAGGAAGGAGAGGATGGAAGGAGGAGGCAGGGAAATTGAGGAACCGGAGTCACCTCTTTCCAAGGGCTTCCCAAGCTATGAGTTGTGTCCCTGCTCTGTAATCTTCTGTCCTCCTTCCCCTGGCCTCTAGTCCTAATTATTGTGATACCCACACACTGTCATCAAATACAGCTCCCAAAAGCACACTTTGGAACTTTGTTTGCCAAATGTTTGGCCAAGTTAGGGTGGAAATTATTCCAGATATATTCATTCAGCACTTTATGAGCTAAAAATGGCACATTTGTTAGCACACAAATAACATATGGCATTAGCAAATGAAATTTAATACTGTAACAGCTGAAATCACAAGTGGGGCTTATCCACCTTAACCTGAAATGCTCAGTGGGAGGGAGTAAAGCAAAAAAAAACTAGGTACACTTCCCTCCACTGCCTGCTGGCTGGAGCGCTGTCATGAGCATCCAAAATTCTTTCTTGTATTCTAATACAAAACTTCCTTGGTTTGGACACGTGCATGGCCATGCCAAGCTGAGCCAAAATTCCATATGGACGAGTCCTGTGTATCCCACAGTGGCCACAAATGAAGGCTCAAGGAAGAGGAGCTCAGGCAGTGGCCAGCCCAATTTACAGATGTGTGCTTTACTCATCTCAAAATAAAAATAAGCGTTATTGTTGGAAGGTTTTTTTGAATGAAACATTGAATTCTTGCACTGGACAATGCTCTCAGGCACGTGGTGGGATTCTTGGGGCTGTCCTGTGCAGGGCCAGGAGTTGGACTTGACGATCCTTGTGTGTTCCTTCCAGCTCAGGATATTCTGTGATTCTGTGATTCTGGATTTATGGGCTAAATGTTATAATGTGTCTGAATTTCTGTCAGTAGGGAGAGTCGTTGCAAACAACTGACTGCAAATCAGTGAGTGAATGAGAGTGGATCTCCACAAAAGGGCACTTAATTCATTTGCTAATCACAGCTTGTTTTCAATTATGAAAATACATTTCAGCACGCATGTAATATATACACTTCATAAAAGAAAAGTAATTCTAGAAGTAGCAGACCTAGCCTCGGTGAATTCTTTGCTGAGGGAAAGAGTCCTCTCATTTTTTACTGCACTTCAGCCCAATGGTTTTGCTGGAGTCTGATCCTCCAGTCCTAGCTCCAAGCTACGTGTCCTTCAGAACCAACGTGTGTGATCAGGAGATTTTCAGAAGTTTAAAGAGCACTGCAGTGGTTGTTTTTGCCTCCCACGACTCCATTAAACCCGCGGTTCAAACTGGGGGAAGGCCTCCTGTTTGGGGAGTTGGTCCTCTCTGCTATTTTGGCAGCATATCTTGTTGTTTTCCCAGAATGTGTTTGGCTGAAGTAGCGCCGAGGGAAGGAGTGTGACACGGTCCCGAACTAGACTGGTTTTCTCAGGTCACCAGCCGGCCTGGGCGCTGTGACACCGGGCTGGAATATCACTGAGAAGTGTTATTCATGTTGTTATTTGTGTTGCAATAGGCGTTCGGTGCTGCCAACCCTGAAACCAAACCAAGGAGATGCTCCACGTCCCGAAGAAATTCAGAATGGGAAACAATAGACGGCTCCAGGAGCCGCGGTGGAGGCGGGCGGGCTCTGCAGCAGTGCAGTAACCAAGGCCGCGGCTGCAGTCATGGGATGGGGAATCAAAGGACGGGAATTTCCCAGAGGAGGAGGAGGAGGAGGAGGAGGAGGAGGAAAACGAGCTCCTGCCAAGCAGAGCAAAGGCAACGAGGGATCTGGGAAAGCAGGCAGCGGGGAGCGGAGTTTGCTGGAGGCACTTTTTAAGTGCCCGTTCTGCTAAACTGCCTCCAGCACAGCCCTGGGGAGCACGAAAATAACAAGGCAATTATGTCCTCAGATCCCTGCGATGCTGTTAGAGCTGAGCCCGGGATGTTTTGCCGTGCACTTTATCACAACAGCCAGCCCCTTCGCTTTCTAAACGGCTGTAGAGAGGAGTATTCCTGCTAATTAATTAGGACGCCTTCGCCCCTGAGGGTGGGCAAAGAGCTGACGGTGGGGATTTGGAATCTGTTTTTTCAGACAAGATTGCAAACATTCTCAGGAGGAGGAGAGCTGGCCCCAGGCAGGGAGAGCTGAGGTAAGGCATGATGCTCACTCACAGCCTGGAGCTGCTGGGAGGACTCAGGATGAATTCTGGATGTAGGATTTCCATGAAAAAAAAAAAAAATCCAGTGCTGGGTTGGCATTATTTTGCTCTGCTTCCACAAGAACTCCCCAGGGTAAACCAGCACAAAGACAAACCTGCCACTCAGACTCAGCAGGGTTGAGACTTTCTCGTCTCAAACCTCATCCAGAAAGCCCTGAAATCAGTGAGGAAGCTTGAAAATGAAGTTTGGATCAGTCTCATTCCAAACCTTCCGTTATCTCACTTGCAATTTATCACTGAAATGGCTATAATTCACCCCAGGGAGAATTTCTAGTATTTAAACAGCTACTATCCTGCATGATTTCTTCCTGTTTTCATAAGAGAAAGAGGAACTGAGAACATTATGCTAAACGTCTCAAGAGTCCAAAGAATAGAGATTTTCATGGAATTTTCTGAGTTTATTATCATTGTGAGAGATGTGGCTGGAAACAACCCCAAGGTTAAAAAGTTCAAATTACTGTTTTCTTTTTTTTTTTTTTTTAATGACTCTGGAAACGATCTTGACTTCAGTTAATTCCAGCTCTATTTGCACTTTAAAGGATCTCTGTCAGGCAGATATTAAAAATATGTAAGTCTCATTTATTTATAGGACTCCTTCATAGTTGGGTGAGCATTGACTTGACAAATCCATTTGACCTAAAATATGACTGAGAAGTGTATTTGTGGTTTGTTTATTAGTTGAGAAGTCCTTCCCGGGCTAATCTGTTTTCTGGCTGTACTCTTCCAAGCAGGCTGATGGAAAAATAAGACCCGAAGAAGGAAGCAGATTCTTAACAGTGATCATGAAAACTGCTTTATTCTCAGGGCATTTTTGCATGGCATTAGCAACTAAAAGGCACCACTTCAGCCTGGCACTTAAGCTATTTGCTTAATCAGGGCCTGAAAGCTGAGGAGAAGGAGGAGGAATAGCGTAGAATTTCTTGGAGCATTAAATGGCTATTAGCTGATGGGACAAGATTTAACTGTTTGAAGTTGCAGCGGGTGAAATTCGGGTTTTTTTGATGGGATAGCCCAAAACTGACAAGGGAATTGCAGCCATCAAATCCCGGCCTGACGCAGGGAGGGTAGAGGTAAGATACAAAACTCAGCCCTGAAAGAGAATAAACTCCCTTAGCTGCACCAGGCACTTGGTAAATGCCCACCCCAGTTCAGTGAAGAAGTGTTGGGGGAAAATTCTCCCACCCTGAGAGAGTCCTAAAACTACTAAAATTATCAGAAGAACATCAGGAAAGAGGAGAATGCAGCTCAGCCCATGCTGCCACACACACCCCCCCCATCAGCTCTGATGTAGCACTTTGCACAGAGTGTTTTTTACTCAATATTCTTGTCGATAACTCATCACATGCCCTTCAGTAGCACCTTTGTCACATCAATGACTTAGAGATCTTTCACAAGCTCAAACGATCCTTCCGTGCCTCATTCCCTGCATTACTACAAGCCATTTGCCTGTAAATGCGTTCTTTGGCACCCATCAGTGGAACATTGACCTTGCCAGTATGGCCACAGCATCAATACACATCTGAACTCGAGACACGAACAACTTGGTGTTGAGCATTTAATTTCACCCAGAAAATCCTGGAATCATTTAGGTTGGAAAAGAGCTCTAAGATTATTGAGTCCAACTATTACCCCAGCACTGCCATATTCACCACTAACCCATATCCCCAAGGCTCGTGTCAGTGGCTGTGCAAAACCAGAGACCTCAAAGACCCTCAGAGGTTTGCAGAGAAAAGTGCCTGAGCATGGAAGTGTCTCCCAGTGAGCAAATGGATCCCAACACAGAAAGATAAAAACGAGGCACAAAGACACAGCCACAAATGGTGTCACGGGGAAGTGATGAAAAATGGAGTAATTGAGATTTTAGCAATTCAGGCACATCCTTCCTGCTGGGAGCTGCTCACAGGATAGCAGAGATCACCAGCAGGCATCCCATGGTACAAATGGCACTGTCACACAGCCTTGCCTTGGGTGGGTCTCCCACGGCTGCTGGTGCTGCAGATGTAACCCCAGAGTGCTGACTGCCAGGGGCCTGGAGGCCTGGCAAGGGGAGGATTGTTTCACATTTCTTGTCTTTCTCCTTTTCCTGAGGACCTGGTGCTGCCCACAGTCATGAGGCCAGCTGGACCTTTGGGCTGTCCCACTGTGACTATTCTAAAATCACTCCCCCAGGGATGTGTGAATGTGCCTGCGTGTTTATATCTGTCAGAGCATCTGGGCCACGGGGAAAATCAACTCTGCCCTCACTGCCAGGGCAAAGCCTCCACAGCTGGTTACTCCTCACCTCCTCCTCCTCCTCCCCCCTCTTCAAAAAGAAAAGAGCTTCATTTACAATTGCAACATCAGAGTGATATAAAATAAGGGATCCTTTTATCTGCTTTTCAAGCTTTTGGATAAAGAATTTTTCCAGCTTTTTCTCCACAGCACTGAGCACTTGAAAACATGACCCTTCAGAGAATGAAGGGCCATAATTCCATATTATCATCTGCTGTTTGGGGCCATGGCTGTCAGCCAGACAGCAAATGTCACACAACTCATTGAGAGGCTGCAAGGATTGCAACACCATGCTGGGAGCCATGCTCTGGGATTGGGCATGTGGAGCAAAGGGGAAGGGCAGGAAGGGATCAGAAGGAGGAATAAGAAGGAATTTTGGACATCAGAAGGAATTTCTTCATAGAAAGGGTGGTGAAATGCTGGAAAGGGCTGTCCAGGGAAGCGGTGGAGTCATCGTCCCTTGAGGTGTTCAGCGAATGACTGGATGTGGCACTCAGTGCTCTGGTCTGGTTGACAAGGTGCTGACAGTCACAGGCTGGACTCGATGATCTTGGAGGTCTTTTCCAACCTAAACGATCCTGTGATTCTGTGACAGAGTAGTGACAAAGGTTTGGATTGCTCCAGGAAACTGTGGCTCTCAATTTGGGGGTGAGGGGAAGGTGAGTACCTGAGAGGACAGATGATGATGTGGGTTCCATTGCTGTCACCCACAGAGGAATTTCCTACTTCTTATTCACTAAAGAAGAAAAAAAAGTGAGGAGAGCTCTGTTTTCTGCTGCCAGACATAATCACTAACTCCAAAACCTGAAAACAAACTTACACAGTAACTTGACACATGATCAAGGCTTTACATATCCACCACTGTGGGAAGAAAATGTACCCAAAAAATTCACTCCTTGTCACAGAAAGCTCATGTGTTAGTACCAAAGTGACTGTCGAAGTGTCTTTAATGACAGTTCACCTGCTCATAATTTCACAACAAGCAGACAGCTACGCTTCCTTTCCAGTTCAATCCAGTTTATCTCCTCTCCTCAACAGGGTGAATTTGCCATCCCGATGCACTTTGAACCAGTTTTACGATTTTATCTTCATGGCAACAAGCCTGTGCTTTGAGGAAGAGCACTTATTAACTAGAGACAGCGTCGTTTTCAAAGTGATTTATTTTATGAGAGTTTTGAAATAAATGATCAGTCAGTGATTGGCCATAGGGGAAAAGCATATAAAAGCTTACCACATGCATTGAACATACCATCTGGTATCCTTTAAAATCTAGCTTCAGGGTGGCTCAGCTTCAGAGCGCTTGATGTTCACAGAGCACACTGAGGCATGAATAGAAAAGCGAGTGACATCGCCCTGTAAGAATCAGCACTGGAACTGAAGATTAATATCTTATATCTCACTGTTCCGGCCCATCAGCGAGATACTGGCATTTTGTTAATGAAAGCTGACGTAACATTCCAGGATTTTAAACTTGTGGAAAAAAAACCTTTTATTTTTGGGTTGGATAGCAAAGTGATGCCTCCACTGTGTGTTGTTCCTCCTGACTGGCTGATGTAAAAGGGAGGTACAACGAAGATATTGTTATTGTTCCTCTGAATTTACTGTTCACGGCATGAACAGCCCTCCGGGTGCGATAAAGTTCCCGGCCTCTGATGCCTGTCACAACTCGAGATCCGTGTTATTGTCCCTGAAAAGTACTGAATCGGACAATTTAAGTATTGTCTGTTGGTCTTTTACCCCAAAACAAAGGCTGAGGCAGGCAATTATGCCCAATTTTGTCACTGAAAGACAAGAGAGATGCTGAAACCGGAGGGAGTTCAGCAGGGGCCACTGGCACAGTTGGGGGCTAGAGCATGAAGAAAGGCTGTGGAAATTGTATTTTTGAGCTGGGAGAGAGGGTAGAAAGGAGCTCACAGCAGCCTCCAGCCATCCAGGCGGGTGGTACTGAGTGGGCAGAGGTATGTGGCAGGAGGACAAGCCACAAGTACAGCACGGGAAAGTCTGACGGGGTGCAGGGAATAATGGCAGCACTCACAGGGGCTGTATTTAGGGATGGAACATCCAGAGAGGTTGAGCAATCTCTGACTTTAGGGACACTCAGAACTCATGCAGACAAGGTTCACAGCTATCCCTGTTTTGAGACAGAGGTTAGACCAGAGCTTCCTTCCAAGCCAAATATTTACATGAAGCTGAGCTAAAAACAGAGTGGCCAATACTTGTAGCACACAAGCAGCAGTGCAGGCTCTGCAATACAGGCCTGTAATAAAGAACTGCCCTCACATTATTATACCAAACAGCCTTTCTGAATAATTTAAATTCACAATTTCATCCCAGCGTTTCTTTCATTACATAATTTAGTGTGCAAAGTTACATCTTCCAATAGGATGTGGCCAGGGCTCAGTGTTTGCCCCTCCCAAGACCTATTTCTGGCACTAAGATGAATCAATTGAATGTAAATTCCATGCTGGCACAGGCTGCCCAAAGAAGCTCTGGCTGCCTCATTCCTGGAAGTTTTCCAGGCCAGGTTGGATGTGGCTTGGAGCAACCTGGTCTAGTGGAAGGTGTCCCTGCCCATGGCATGGGGCTGGAACAAGATGGTCTTTAACGTCCCTTCCAATCCAAACCATTCTGGGATTCATTTTACAGCCTTCAGTATATACATACACACAGCCAAAGAGCTGCATTTGCCCAAAAGGAGGGGAAAAAATTCAAAAATTCATCATCCTTTTCTGCTTCTACATATTGTGTGATCCTAGCATGAAGCCCAGTGAGGTTGGCTGGTGAGATTATTGACTAAAAATGCTACTGCAGTCCCAGTCTGATATTTAAAGTGAGACATCACCACCATTGTCGGCTGCATGTTTGCTCATTAATTAAGGTTTCTAACTACCAGATTGCTCAGGAAGAAATGTCAAGCACTGGGGACTCCTGCTGTCACCACTGGCAGCCCAGGACACAGCAGCAGCCGCCCATGGCACTGCCCTTTCAAGCGTGGAAAAGCAAAGGTGCCCTGAACACAGCTGGGAGGAGAATTGATTTCATTCTTATTTGCTCGTTTCTCCCAGTGAGGCCACACCAAAAGGGCTGTTCCTACAGAAACTCCCAGTGGTCGCTGGGCTCGGAAAGGCAATTGTGAAAGAGCTGAAAAGTCAGCCTGTATTTTCCATGGCTTTTATTTTAATTCAGAGGGCAGGTTGTCGTGTCCTTATGGGGTGGGGTCTATAGTAAATGCCCATTTAGTTTTGGTAGTAATTATTTATGAAAATCAGTCAGTAAAAATAATGCAGCTTCATGCCTGTAGCAGCTACCACAGAATTTCAAAATGGTTTGGGTTGGAAGGGACCTTAAAGACCATCCAGTTCCAAACCTCTGCCATGGGCAGGGACACCTTCCACTAGACCAGGTTGCTCCAAGCCCCATCCAGCCTGGCCTTGGACACTTCCAGGGATCCAGGGGAAGCCACAGCTTTTCTGGAAAACATGTGCCAGGGCATCATCACCCTCACAGGGAAGAATTCCTTCCCAATATCCCATCTATCCCTGTCCTCTGGCACTGGGAAGCCATTCCCTGTGTCCTGTCCTTCCAGGCCCTCAGGCCAAGTCCCTCTCCAGCTCTCTGCAGCCCCTTTAGGCCCTGCAAGGGGCTCTGAGCTCTCCCTGGAGCCTTCTCTTCTCCAGGTGAACACCCCCAGCTCTCCCAGCCTGGCTCCAGCCTTTGGAGCATCTCCATGATTTCCTCTGGACTTGCCCCAGTAGCTCCACCAAAAAGTAGCTCCTTCAAATTTTGGGGTCCCCAGAGTTGGACACAACACTCCAGTGAGGTCTCAGGAAAGTGGAGCAGAGGGACAGATTTCCCCCCTCTCACTGCTGCTCACACTCCTGGGAAAGCAGCCCAGGACACCGGCGGTTTCTGGGCTGCCAGCGCCCGGCTCCGGCTCCCGCTGCTGCTTTTTCCCTGTTACTTCAGAAAGAGCCAAATAATGACCTTGAACAGCACAAATAGATGCTCCCTCCCCAGGGAAGGGCGCCAGCGGCCGGGTCGGCATGTGCTGGGCATCGCCTGTGCCCACGTTTCTGCTGAGTTTGACGGAATTATCTGGGCATGGAAAGGCTCAGGATTAGTGCCATAGCTGGGAAGGGAAGGGCAGGGAACCACACTGTGCATCTGGGCCCTGCCACGTGGGCTGGGGACACAGAGGCACACAGGGAGAGGGCAAAGGGAAAATCCAGAATTCAGATGCAACTTTGGGTTTGAAAGGTGGAAATTGGATGAGATAATGTAAAGTGAAAAACTGGTGGGGTTTTGTGCAAATTGAGGGGAAATCCAGGCCAGTGGTCATGGCCCCAAGCCTGACAGAGGCCAAGGAGAGTTTGGAGAAGGTCTCAGGAACGTGGTGGAATTGTTGGAGCTGTCGGGATTGCCTTCATTTGTTCCTACTGGGTGAGAAGAAAATCAGAATTGGATTTTCAGCAGTCTTATAGATCCATGAGAATTAGCTGTTTATGTGATTATTAATTACTCTGTTAAACGTGACAGGAGTTGTGCAGCTTCTACTTGAAGCATTTGTGCTGGCAGCTGTTGGCTGCAGCTCTAAACAAATTATTCTTGGACCTTTTATTGGAACCATCCATGGCAGTTTAGCTTGTACATAAGAATAGTATTTTAATTTCTTAGTGGTTAAATTGATTTTTTTTTTTTTTTACACGGAGAATATTTTGACTCTTTTCCCTTGAAGGGGCAGAAACGTTGAGCGCTTCCCTTTGTTGGTTTCTGCTGCTGGTCTTGAACTGCACGGCGCAGTTTTTGATTCACGGATGAGGGGGGCGACAAACCAAGCTACTTTTTTTTTTTTTTTAACGGAAGCGGTGAAAATGGTCGTGAAACGCTTTTTAACAGCAGCTCTCGGAGCCCGAGGGATACTGTCGGGGGGGGACCGCGTGCCGACTTTCCTCAAGGGCCGAGTCTCCTCAAGGGCCGAGTCTCCTCACGGGCCGAGTCTCCTCACGGGCCGAGTCCCTTCAGGGGCCGAGTCCCCTCACGGGCCGAGTCCCCTCAGGGGCCGAGTCCCCTCACGGGCCGAGTCTCCTCAGGGGCCGAGTCCCCTCACGGGCCGAGTCTCCTCAGGGGCCGAGTCCCCTCACGGGTCGAGACCCTTCAGGGGCCGAGTCCCCTCACGGGCCGAGTCCCCTCAGGGGCCGAGACCCTTCAGAGGCCGAGTCCCCTCACGGGCCGAGACCGTTCAGGNCGCCGCCAGCACGGGCCCTGCGCCGGCGCGGGGAGCGCGGGAGGGCGGGGGGGCTGCGGCCGGAGAGCCGCCGGGCCGCGCCTCAGACATCCCGGAGGTGCCGCCCCGCCTGCGGGGGGCGGGCGGTGCTGGTCCCTGCAGAGCACCGGGGGTCGCTTGTGGCGGGGGGC
>VXAC01000514.1:212942-261428 GCA_013399225.1 Rhipidura dahli
GGCGCTGTCTTGGCTGGGTTAAATGTATGTTCAGCTTTTTTTTTGTGTTGTTTGGTCGTAGCCTGTTAATGAGCGTATCAATGAGCGTGGATTGTATATAAGTGACTTTAACTTAAAGCTTCCTCTCTAAAGAAGGGCTCAGGAAATCCAGTTTTTCTGAGTTGATGAGAAGTTGGCTTATGAAATTTTGACGTGTTTAAGGCAGCTACCTTGCAGGGGAGGGCCAGCACTGTGTGATATCTGTGCCCCCCGAGGGCTGCCTGCTTGACAGGTTTTATTTTTGACGGAAAACTTGATTCCAGGTCAATTCCCTGGAAAACGGTGCTGATCTAATGGTATTTAGCCTTACTGCCAGTGGTGTGTGTGAACAAAAGTAACTGCTTTGTCTTTTTGAAACCAAAACAACACGCCCTGGAACTGCCCTTCCCAGGACCTGTGGAGATCAGTGGCTGAAGGAAAAATTTGTGGTGAATATCAGGCCAGTCGTGGAAAGCAGTTCGGGTATTCTTGAAGCTTGAGTTCATTCAAGTCCGTTTTAGCAGTGCCAGGTGAAGATGTGAAAGGTGCCAGGTGTGAATCCCGAATCCACAGGTTTTCCTGTGAAAGAGCCTCTGCTAAGGAGCAGAAAGGCGAGTGGGTTTGTGTGTCTGAGGTGAGGTTACAGCTGGAATGTGACACATGGTTTGATGTTTTGTTTCTGGGGTGACACACCAAAACCCTGCACTGAAGCTGTTTGAGATTCACTCCTTGGAGTCAGTGGGTTTGTTTCACTTTAAACAATTACAGTAATTAAGCTGATAATGCCTTAGAGGAGAACAGGGGCTGACCAGGAAAGCTGTGGCTGCCTCATCCCTGGAAGAGTTCCAGGCCAGGTTGGACAGGGCTTGGAGCAGCCTGGGACAGTGGAAGGTGTCCTTGCCCGTGGCAGGGGTATAGAATGGGATGAGATTTAAGGTCTTTTCCAACCCAAACCACTCTGGGATTCTGTAGCTCTGTAGCTCTCAAGATAATTTAGAGGCAACTCTGAAAGATCAGTTTTAATCATTCCAAGCTGCTGGACTGACATATCTTTTTCAGGATTCCCAGGGCTGGGTGGTGTGGACAGGAGGAGTCTTTGGCCAGGGAGGCTCTCTGTTGTGCCCTGACTTTGTGTCACAGCTGGCACACAAGCAAGGCACCTCCTTGTGATCCGTGTCTGCCAAGTATGGGGCCATCTGGCTGGGTTTGGGGACCAGATGAAGGGATCAGGCCTGGCCTTGGTGGGGAGGCAGCTGTGAAACTGAATGGCCTGACAAGGGTGAAGAGCTGGCACAGATCACAGATCCTTATGGCTTTGTATTTCACAGCTCTTGGAAACTGCCAGCACCTCTGCTTTGAAGAATTATTTTCTTTTTGGTAGTTAGTAATTTATAGCAAATGCCACAATTTGGTTGTCGGTCTTAATGAAATATGTCCTGAAAATGTGAAAACTGACTTTTGTCATTTTTTCAGTCATAACGGACAGGGAAATGGGCAGAAATATCTCCAAACCTCTCATAGCCACTGATGATGTAGCTGTTGGTTTCGTTTGTCAATTAACTTTATTCTCCCAATGGATAAACACCCAGGGCACACCAAATTATTTTATGGTGTGTGAGCACTGGGGAGGTTTTAAAGATGGGGAAAGGGCCAGAGGAGGCCAAGATGATCAGAGGGCTGGAGCAGCTCTCCTGTGAAAAAAGGCTGAGAGTGTTGGGGTGGTTCAGCTTGGGGAAGAAAAGGCTTTGAGGTGATCTAATTGTGGCCTTCCAGTACCTGAAGAGAGTCTGCAAGAAAGATGGAGAGGGACTGTTTAAAAGAGCATGGAGTGACAGGACAAGGGGAATGGCTTCCCCACTGACAGAGAGCGGGGTTGGATGGGATATTAGGAAGAAATTCTTGGCTGTGAGGGTGGTGAACCCTGGCACAGGGTGCCCAGAGAAGCTGTGGCTGCCCCATCCCTGGAAGCGGATGGGGCTTGGAGGAGCCTGGCCTAGTGGAGGAAGGTGTCCATGCCCGTGGCAGGGAGTGGAATGAGATGAGCTTTAAGGTCCCTTCCAACCCAAACCATTCTGGGATTCCATAAAGGCCAGCTCTGAAGTGTTGATATTTAATGCCTGAAGCTGCAGAAATTTGCATATTTTAGAAAACATTTAGAAGCTGTCAAAGATTTGGTGTCTCTTCCATTTTCTCCGTGTGCTATGTTGGGTAGTTACACTTATGTGGGCAGAAATCCTGTTGTAGATGAGGTTATGCTGGTAGGAATTAGTCATGTTGGAGTGACAAAGGAACCTCTCTGCCGAGGCAGCCGTGCCACCCAGTGGAAATGCAGCACAGCCTGTTGCATCCAGAAAACCTTTTTCTGTGTTTGAAAGATGATCTTGGAGACAGGAACTAAATCTGGCACGTCAAGTGTTGGAAAAATGTCAAACAACTCAAAAAAATAGGAAAGCAGTTGATGCTTAGTTTTGGGTAAGGAATAAAAAGTGCTTTGGACAGCTCTTCCTAACGAGGGTCTGTAAGGACTGATGGTGGATAAAAGCCAGGAAAGGCAAAAGCATGGGAAAAATTGCTACTACACCCATAGTTTCAGTGAGATGGATGCAATCCAAGAGGGTTTAGAGCTCAGCAAACCACCGTGGAGCTGGTTTGTTGTGGAAGCTGTTTAGTAGGACGGATTTAGCGCGGCACACGTAGCACCACGCTTCCAGAAACAGGCGTTTCACAGACCTCTCTGAAAGTCACCAGTTGGTTGTGAATGCTGTTGGAAGAGCTCTTCTGCCAGAGCTGTGCTGGAGTTGTGCTTCCCAGCCTTTCTCTCTTCCCAGTGCAGCATGAGCCCAGCAGCCTTGTTCGTCTCACCTACCTGCTGGTAATTTTTGGGAGCAGCTCATGGATATCCAGGAGGCCTTGGCCTGTGGCCTGAAGGTTTTGGAGGGTGTAATTTCTAGGCAGGTGCAGTGAAGCCCTTCCTGGCTCTTCAGGATAAAGAGTGAGAGGGATTCAGCTCCTGGCAGCCTTTTTTTTGCAGGCATCGATCATCCCTTTCCATTCCTTGCTTCAGTTTCGTGCTTCTGGCCATTTGTGTGCTCAGAGGTGGCTGAGAGGTGATGCCCTGACCAGCAGAGCTGGAGCTGGCAGGCTCTGGGGTTCTGGAAAGCCAGAGAGGTTTCCAGGGGCGTTGGCCTTCGGAAAACAAAGGAAATCTTATCCTACAGCACAGTGGATGCAAGCAGGACTTCACTTTGAATGCTGCCAGCTCTGTTGTCTTTCTGCTCCCTGCCAAATCCCTTTAACTCCTGAACCCTCCTTCTTTTCTCTTTCTGCATCCCAACTCCAGGAAAGATAATTTGGAGTAGAGTTTAAATGTGGCAGAATGAACGTCTGTTACATGAATGGGTTTTTCTCTGCTCGTATCAGTGCTTGTGCACTAGGAACGCTTCAAGAGATAATTGGTTAATTCAGGAGTCCATTTGTTAATTCTGATGACTCTCAAAATCCCTTCAAGCCACCATTCAGTGTGAGGTTTTTCCTAAAATCTTGAGCTCATGTGTGACCAGGGGGGACTTTAAAATTTAGTTACTTGGAGGTCTTCTGTCTGACACTGAGTCTGATTTGTGAGCATGTGAATGCCTTGGGCAATAATTGTATTAATATAATTGATATTCCTGTAAGGTTTTGACTGAAATTCTTCAACTAGCGTTGAACAACCTGAATGGAATATAGATTCCAGACCTGAGTACAGATGAGTTCATATGTTGTCTGAATGTTAAGGGTAATTTCAGTTTCTTTTTTCTGAAATGAAGGTGGCAGTACCCAGATTAAATGTCTGTTTAAAAAACATCCCTGAAATAGGCCATCCTGTCTGCAAGAGGATCCTTGACATGCTTGGCATGGGCTCAGTTATCCCAAATGTTGCCAACAAATGTTGCTCTTGTCTTCTTGCCAAAGTAAAAAAGCCACTAAATCTCATTATAAGCTGTGCTTAACTACTTCTTTTTTCCCCCATAAATCATGCAGCAGAATTGTTCCCTTCATTTTCATGGCACAGAAATATTTGGGAATCATCTGCTAAGAGATATTGGGGATATTAGTTGATATTTGGGAAGCAGGCCTGTTTTAACTGTGTTCACCCACTGCTTGACTTGAATTTACTCCTCCCTGACACTTTTGTGACAGATCACAAGATTTTCTTCTGAGTTCTCCTTTAGTTCAATTTCTTCTCTTCCTTCTCTCCCTCGCAGCAAATGTTCCAGCTCCTTCTGTGGACTTTTTTCAATCTGTTACAGATCTGTTTTTCAGTTGGTCTTATCCCATCTCTCCATCTGCCTAAAGAAATGAGGATTTTCTTGACCTGTTTAGGTGGTTTTTTTGATAACCTGATTATGACAATGATGATTATAATTATTATTATTACCTGTGCACTTATGTAAAAGTGTTTTTGTAATTGTCTCTATATTAATGATTGATTTTCTTTACTTTTGGGGTTATATGAAATAGCTTCTCTGTCCATGGAGGTAAATTGAACTACAGTACCACAAAAAAGCACCTGCCAGGTTATTATTGAGTGTGGTTAATTGAAAAAATTAATGAATTCTTAGCAGAAGAGGTATTTCTTGAAGAGAAATTGAGTTTCTGGTAGATATGTCTCTGACAGCTGAGCTGTTAATAACAGGAGCAGAAACCACTTCCGTGATGTAGTTCAGTTGGTTTCTCAATTTTTAACAAATAGTCCTTGATGTGAACATATTCCTCATCTGAGACAAAGACTCCTTACTTGAAAGAACTACTGCTGTTACAAATTAATACCGGAGTTTTAACAAACCTTTGTATTCATGCAATTAGGCACTGAATTCCATCAACTTTGTAGGTACATATTTCTTTAAAGGCTTATTTAAGTTATTAGGTGTTTCTTAAAAGGTTTATTTAAATTACTAGGTGTTTCTTAAAAGGGTTATTTAAATTATTAGGTGTACCTTGAAAAGTTCACTGTGTTTCCACAGAGGTCTGGGTTGTTCTGTGCGGTCATAAATAACTTGGGAAATGAGATGAGCAGTGGCTTGTTGATACAAAGCCATTCAGGAAAGTAAGGATTAGGTAATGAATGGGCAGAAATAATTCAGTGGCAATAAATCTGCTGTGATTCAGAGTAGATAAATGTAGAGCGGTGCATATAATTTCACATATAAAATGCTGGGCTGACCCTTGACACTGAGGAGTGAAATATTGCCACAGAAGTGTCAGTTCCACAGGGATCAAAAAGCAGCTGAAAGATTAAGAAGTATTAGGAAGGAAATAGAAGGCAAACCAGAGCTTAATTATGATACTGTATAAATCAATGGTTATCCCACATCTTCAATTCTCTGTGGTTCTTTCTTGTCATTCATCCCTAAAGATACAAAAGACTTGGAAAAGCCTCAAAATGAGGCAGGGAGAATAATCAAAGATATGGAATAGCTGCTGGACAAGGGTCAGGGGAATAAGCTGGAGCTCAGCCTGGAGAAGGGACAGCTGAAAGAAAATGGTAACAATCTGTAGGATAATGATCAGCATGGGCAGACTTGCTGATTTCCTCAGCTGCAAGAATGGAGGAGCAACAAGTGAAACTGGTAAAATCCAGGTTTAGAACAAAAAGGAGGTGGTTTTTATGCAACAAATAGCAGCCTGTGGAGTTCCTTGCCAGTGGGTGTTGCAGGAACAATACTGAAGTGGGCAAATGAGACAACCCCTCATCTAAGTGAGGAAACTGGATGTGTTAGTAGAAAAGGAATTATTCAAGGGTTACTACTCCATATAAATTAGCTTAGGAAGCGTCTGAGCTTGGAATCGTTTAAGTGTTGGGGTGAGTGTCATTCCTGTTCTTGTTCTTCTCTACTGGTCATTGTTAAGATACAATGGGATGCTGAGCTAAATGGCCCCTAGAACTGTCCAAACATTAGGAAATTGTGTAGACAATAATAAATTTACAGTACAGTTTCAGAGATTAATGTGTAAATAATATAATGTAAATAATGTGAATACATATTAATGTAAGGGAGCTTATAAACCTATTTGATTTGAGCTTTCTGTACAAACCTCCATCCCTGTGACCATTCTCTGTCTTAGAAGTCAGTTCTTCACTATCAGCAAGGGGAATACAAGGATTGTGTTTTGTGGGAATTAACCTTGCAGTAGTATTTGTACTCTTGACTTCTCTTTTACATTTTTCCTCCTCTTACATCCCTTTCTGGCTCCTATGCTTTCCCATAAAACTTTCTGGCTGGTCTTGGTCATTTTTTTAACAGTTCCTCAGCTCTGGTTATTTGTTAATGTGGCTCATTGGTCCCTATTTTCAGTGCTCCTTGGAAGTATGGAGAGATTGAAAGTTGGATATGTATTAGTGACACCTCTGTAGTCAGCTACTAGAGTTGGTAAACAAAAATAAGAGCATCCCCTGCCCTTGGTGTGTTCTGAAATAATTGGAGGATAAACCATCAGCAAACTATAGTTCTTTTATTTTTGGAATAAGATCTGTGTGGGATTCCAGCTCTGAGGTCCCCAACATCTGAAGGATGTGGACCTATTGGGGCAAGTCCAGAGGAGGCCATGAAGATGCTCCAAGGGCTGGAGCCCCTCTGCCCTGGAGCCAGGCTGGGAGAGCTGGGGGTGCTCACCTGGCGAGGAGAAAGCTCCAGGGAGAGCTCAGAGCCCCTTCCAGGGCTTAAAGGGGCTGCAGAGAGCTGGAGAGGGACTGGGGACAAGGGATGGAGGATGGAGGGACAGGACCCAGGGAATGGCTTCCCAGTGCCAGAGAGCAGGGATGGATGGGATATTGAGAAGAATTTTGAGGGTGGTGAGGCTCTGGTACAGGGTGCCCAGAGAAGCTGTGGCTTCCCCTGGATCCCTGGAAGTGTTCAAGGCCAGGCCTGGATGGGGTTGGAAGGTGTCCCTGCCCATGTCAGGAGGTTGGAACTACATGATCTGTAATGTCCCTTCCAATCCAAACCATTCCACGATTCTCTGATTTAATCATGTTTTGGTTTAGATGCATTGACTTCCCCCACAAGAATCGTGCTATACCTTTTCCAAATCCCAGTTTTGAAAACACCTGGAATCCTTCCCAGGCATCCCTGTCTGGGCAGGCTCCATCTGTTCCATACGAATGCTTACAATATTTTTTTCCTATTGCAATGTGACCCATTTACATTCTGTGTCACACCTGGCTGAGCTGAGGCAGGTGGAGGCTATGGGCTTTCCTTTTCATGGGAGCTTTATCCAGAGAAAGGTGTGTTTGGGTTGCACTGTGAACACAGGGAGGCAGCTGGACAGCCACAAAGCCAGGGCTAAAACACAAAGAGTAAATTTATTCCCATTACCTCACTCACTGGGGATCCCCAAAGCAACACCTGGGCACAGGTGTCCCAGCAGACACAGGCACTGATCACCCTGATCCGTGCTTCAGGAGCTGGTGTGGGCCAGAGGCACTGAAACCAAGGCACCAAGAGGTGCTGCCAGTTCAGCACTTGCTGTGCTCCGAATGAGACAAATGTAGATGTCTCATGAAGTCTTGCTTAAAAATACCTTTATTATTTTCAACAAATTTCACTTTATCTTACCTTACTTTTCAGCACAATGTCTGGAACTGATGATTTTTCGGTAAGTAACAGTTTTTCTTTCCTGAAGATCAGCCAATTGTGTTGATTATTCCAAAAGCTGACATAGTTTTTTGAAGGAGAAGGGGAGCTGACAGCTGAGAGATTTCCTCTGTATCACAGTCGTGGTGTTTTCCTTTTGGGTAGATGTAGCAATCCCTGGACTAAACGTCGGAAGCTGCTGGGTGCCTCGTGGGTTCTCTCCTGTGATATTAACAAAGGAGCTGTGCTTTAACGGCATCAGGATAGTTGTAATGGAAATCTAGGAAAATGTTTCCAGGTTTGTGCTACAGTTGCCTGTTGTTCCATGTGGTAGGTCGCCTTTTATTTCGGGGTTTTTAACTGCGGCCTGTCAGAATGCCTGTGCTGCCTAAGTGATAGGAGCTGCACGAAAATGAATGTAATCATCTCTGTGCAGCCACCGAGAGCTCTCCTCCTCCTGCTCCGGCAGCTGGGCCGTAGCCACGTGGTGGGGGGATGTCTGCAGCTGGGAGCTCCGGCGGGCACGGTCTGTTCTCACCGGCGCTTTGTCTTTCAGTTGGCAGATGCTTTACCAGACCAGTCGCCTGCTAAAACCTCCAAAGTGAGCAGCACCAAGCCTGGCCAGCAGCCCGGGCAGCCTCCGCAGGGCTGGCCGGCTTCCAACCCTTGGAATAACCCCAGCGCCCCCCCTATGACTCCAACCGGACTGCCACCAAACACATCGGCTTCCAGCGTGCCCTTCGGACCTCCTCCAACGGGAATGTATCCTTCAATGCCCCCGGGACCGCCTGCTCCATTTCCTCCTCCTCCTACTGGACCCTCCTGCCCTCCTCCTGGTGGTCCATATCCACCCCCAACTGTGCCAGGTCCTGTCCCGCCAGGGCAGTATCCTCCACCAAATATGCCCTTTCCAGAGCTTCCACGACCTTACGGAGGTCCAACAGAGCCAGCTGCACCTCCTGCTCCTGTTGGGCCATGGGGATCCATGCCCTCCGGAGCATGGGGACCAACAATGGGAGGGCAGTATCCTGCTCCCAGCATGCCATATCCACCCCCAGGGCCATATTCCGCTCCTACCCAGACTCCAGGGGCTGCACCGACAGTACCATGGGGTACGGTCCCGCCTGGAACGTGGGGACCTTCACCGCCCGGGCCATTCCCTCCACCCACAGGATCATATCCAGCTCCAGGACTATATCCTACGCCCCCTAATCCTTTTCAAGTGCCATCTGGTCCTGCTGGTGCTCCATCAATGCCTGGTGGCCCCCATGTGAGTATTTAATTTTGGTCTCAAATTGCTCTAAAGTATTTCACGTTTAAGTGGGAAAATTCAATAGCATAAGACCTGCCAGTGCAGGTAAGGATTTTCAGCACACCTGTTTTATTCCTCAAGTCAGTGGGATAGGAGCAACTTGTTAAATACTAAACATACTAGAATGGTGAAATTATGCTGAATTGGAGCATGTCTCATATTATAGTGGTCTTCCACTCCTTGGAAAGACTCCAAAAACCAAAAAAAGGGGGGAAAGCCTTGTAATAATTTTGAAAGAGAAAATAATCTCTTTAATCTGGAGAGATTGCTGCTAGGGTAGTAGGGGGGGAATAATAAATTATAAAGATGAATTTGTGATTAATTAAGAATATTTGTAACTGAATGAACTGCTTTGTGAAAAGCCTGTATTGACCATGACTTATTGTCTCTTGCAGCCTTACCGCTGAACACATTCTGGGCAACAAAATACTGTAGTTTTCCACCTTCATCCACTACTTACAGAGATTTTTACAGTTTTTGTTTCAGTAATGTATGGGGCTGTGAAGAATATTGCCTCTTGTATGTGCATTTGAGGTATGAAGGAGCAGTTTACATCAATTTACCTTGCTCATATGCTGGCATAATTATTTGGTTTAATCAAGTGAAATACAAAGAGAAGAAATCAACTAACACACCTGTGGTTCTTATGTTGGCAAGTATTCCTTGGAAAAACAGGAGTTGCCATGTAAGGATTATAAAGAATCAGGCCCACGGAATTAAAAAAAGTTAATTCTTAAATTTCCATTAATGCTTTAAGTCTTGTCACCAGACTCGTGCTGGTCATTGAACGGATGGATAGTCATATTTTGTCTATTTTCGGGTTATTCTAAAAAGTCAATAGAGAAGGTGTTTCAACATTTTAGTCACAAAACCTAATTTTTGGACGTGCTACAGTAATTCAAACTAACAAGACAGAGCATGTGAACTCGAAGGTTTTCTCAGCATTTTGTACATACTCAAACCAATTGCTCGGTCTGGGACTACGGAGGAGAAGAGCCACGTTTGGAAGCCTTGGTGTGGCTTGTCAGCACACTGTTGGTGTTCACAAACAGGCATTCCTGTGCAAGTGAAATGACCTGGATGTGCAGTTAACTTTGAATCAGCAAAATGTGAGTTTTATGCATGCAAATGAGGACATCCTGTTGCCAGTTCTCATTCTGTGGTGGTTGGAAGTTTGGCTTGGTCTGTGTAAAGAGAAACTGATCCCCACGTAGGTACTTCCCTATTTCTGACCTGGGTTCTAGTCATTTCAAATTTGACTTGGCTGCTGGGTTGTGTAAACCTGGCAGACTTTTTCAGAGTCCCTGGAAACTGAACTTGAGCTTAAAACCCAACCTGAGCATTCCCTTCCCAGCAGTTTTTGGCACAGTTGTGTCACGACAGAGATCCTCATTGCCGCGGTTGGGCGCGAGGGGGATCTCACTTGCTGTCCCTGGGAGCAGCCCCCTGTTCCCAGCTGGGTGTCTGCATACCTCACGGAGTAGGTGGAATTTGGGAGAAACTGAATGTCAGGAAGCCTGTGCACTGCTGTGCAGCTGCCTCTCCCAAGGGGCACTGCCCTAAGTTTTCATGTTCTTGCCATATCTGTGCCAAGCACATCCGAGGGGTTTGCCGAGACACAGCCGCGTCTCTTGGTGGTACTGCACGGCCTACACTTGGACCACAGACAGTTTGTTTCCTCCCCAGCTGGGGATCTCCTAACTTAGCCTCTGTGGGTAGAATTAGGAACAGATTTTGCTTCACATGGTAGCTCATTAGGGAGTCTTTGTATCATGGAACTGTGAACACGAGTTAATTCTCTTCCAGTACCTTTGTGGCTTCCTGCATGCGTGTGATGGACACTCTAAAAGCACATGGGGTGACCTGGTGGTGATGCTCCTTGGTAGTCATAGCCTTTATGGCAAAGTCCTACAGTATTTTTGCAGGAGAAAGCAGCCAGCTGAGCCGTGGCTGCTTTAATCCAACACCATGAAATCTGATAGCAAAGGAATGTCTATTTTTTGTTTTAGGAAGACAATACTGGAGCTGAACAAAAATACTTTTAACATTTCAACTTAAACCCCAGCAACTTAACCCTTGGAATAAGAACCAAAAGTGCTTCACTAACCTTAAAAAAAAAAAAACCCAGTTGCCCCCAAGCAGACTTGGCAAGACTAATTAAAAATTAACATAAGCAACATTGACTGCATTTGCTCAAGTGCTTTTTTGATACCTGCAGCCTTAGACTGTAAATCATTGTAATGAAAAAACATTTATTCCAAATGAATGGATCATGCAGTAGCAGCACTCCAGTTGGAATTGCACTGGCCATACGTCTCTGCAGGGAATGGGAAGAGGTAGGAAAGGATAAAGCAAAAGTAGCAAGTAATGATTTTTGGAAGGGGGTTTTGTAAAAGTAACTAGACTTCTAGGTTCTTCCTGAAATAGGCAGGATTTATTACTGGAACATTTAGGCTAAAATTCAATATATATGGGATGTTTTTCAATGTATATTCGTATTTCTTGAGGTCATGAAAACTGTTTCATAACCCCTTTGTTTTTGTGAGCAGAGTTCTTTGCATAGCAGTGAAAAGGGTATTCCTGTTAATCTATTGTGTAAAAACTCAAGGTGTCACTATATACCGTGTAGTAACTTTATCACATGTTATGTCAAGTGTGAGCAACTTCTGGCCTGAAGCTTTTGCAATGGAATTTGTACATTTCTATGCATCATTTTGAGTTCAATTTGCTGAGGAGTTCGTTTTGACTTGTGCTTTGAGGTTGACATACTGCATTTGTTTACAATACAAAATATAAGCAATCACATCTTTAAAGTATAGATTATCACCTGCTGCTGTATTTTCTTTAGATGAAACAAATATTGCTGTATGATAGTGAGAAGCTATAAATACAGGATTTGATATTTTTTTGAAAATGCTGTCACTTTTGTATAAGATTAGACATTAAACGTATTTTCAAGACTGTTGTGTTCACTGTTTTTCAATTCCTGCTTTTGACATGCCTGTGTAGACTTTTGCCTTGAATGAATAGTAAAAATAGGACATCCTTGATTTGCAAAGCCTGAATATAAAATCAGAATTACTTGACTTCTGTGAGTGTTTTTCCTCTTCCTTTTGTGGTATTTGCAGCCTGTACATAAGGGATATTAAATGTGGATGCAACCATGGCTCTGGTGTAGCATGTCAGCCCCAGGTACTGCCTGTTCACAAATTCCTTGGTAATTAGGAGAGAAAAGATCTGGTCTTGTTTGTTCCAGAGGAGGAATTGGGGCTGTTTTGCACCTGTGAAGAGTTGTGTGTGTGTTTTCCCTGCCTCTGAACAATTCCTGTGCTAGATTGACACATGTGGATGTGGTGAGTGACCCCCAAACCACTGTTTTTATACACTTAGCAGGAGTTTGATGGGATAAAGTGAATAACAAACTCCAGGGCTTGGCATCAATGTGGACTACTAAATTTGGGCATCACTTGTGGTTACATTTCCATATATTGGCTTGCAGAACAGTTCACACTGAGCTGGCCAATGCTGCTGCCTTGGTTCACACCTTCACCCTTCAGGAAGGTAAAAATGGCAGCAGTGAGCAGGAAAGATTAGAAACATTATTTATCCACTTTAAGGCTTGAGAAAAGCTCTTTTTAGACCATGGTCCAAAAATAATCCTTATATCTGTTAACAGAACAGTGTAATGTGTGGGCAGTGCCTTACCCTGACTGTTCAGCTGTGGGATTGTCCCTTCTGGATTTCTCAAATGAATTGTGTCTGCAACTCCTGTACATCAGTAAAGACACAATTAAAGATCAAATTATGTTAATTGCTGCCCTGCAGACCCAGAAAACTTCAAATGAATATTTTGGGGGGATCAAGTCCTACAAGGAACAGCTGAGGGAGTTGGGGGGGCTCAGCCTGGAGAAAAGGAAGCTCAGGGGGGATTGGGCTCTGCTCCCAGGGAACAGGGACAGGAGGAGAGGGGATTACTTTATACTGCACCAGGGGAGGTTTAGACTGGATATTAAAGACAATTTCCTCATGGAAGGAGTGATCCAGCCCTGGCACAGCTGCCCAGGGCAGTGGTAGAGTCCCCATCCCTGGAGGGATTTAAAAGCCGTGTGGATGTGGCACTTGGGGACATGGGTCAGTGGTGGCCTTGGCAGAGCTGGGGGAATGGTTGGACTCCGTCTTAGAGGCCTTCTCCAACCTAAAAGATTCAGTGGTTCTAAGTGATATTTATAATTCTTAGGAGTAGGAACTGTTCCAGGGATCTTGCAGAGTGGTCAGTGCATGGTTAGATCCACGTTGGGATGGGTGGGTTCTGCTCCACTCTCATGAAGGCAGGAGCCCAAACTCCCTGCGGGCGAGTCCAGACCCACTGCTGTGCCCAGGCATCGATGGAGTCACTGCCCAGCCTGTCCAAACTCTCCCAAGAAAGAGACTGTGATCACAGAGTGGTTTGGGTTTGGAAGGGACCTTAAAAACCATTTCATTCCACCGCCTGCTGTGGGCAGGGACGCCTTCCACCCTGCCAGGAAGGGTGTCCTGAGCCTCAGAGCAGTGGGAGCTCTTTGGCATCTGTGGAAGGATGACACTTTCTGTGCATTATTTTTAATAGTGGCTGCCTTATTTCTGAAGTTAAGCACAGACTTCCAGTTGTGTTCTGGGCAATTCCAGACACACCAAACAGCCATTATTCACCAGGCACTGGTATCTGAGTGTCTTGGGGTGACTTCATGATGTTGTATCCCCTGTTGCTGCTCTATGCCCAGAAATTAATTTTGTGCTTTTCTGTGCCTTTAAACTGAGCCCGAGAGGGGGGAGAAGAAAAAAACTGAGTGAACTTCTCAAAGCAGTTGTTCAAGGACACAGATACACACAGCTGCATTCAAACCACACCACTGAGTGTCATCTGGCAAATGAAAAAACACAAGTTTCAGCTTTCACACAAAGCTTCTAATCAGTGCATCCATGCAGCAGGAATAGCTGTCAGTGTCCCACAGCTGTGGGCTTATCCCAGAGACAGCTGCAGGAGGATCCCGAGTGGGCTTGGGTGGATGTTGTAGGGGTTTGTGCTGTGCAGAGGGTGTGCTCTGCACTCGCTGTGAAGCCTTGAGAGGCCTCCTAGACACAGAGCCCAGACAGGAGTAAAGGGAATAAAGGTGGGGATTTATTGGAAAGGCTTCAAAGGTACCCCTGGGGAGCCAGAGGTGCTGCCCAGATGGGCCCCGAGATGGACCCTGAGAGGCCACGAGTTCTTCCCACTTTTCCAGCTTTGGTTCATTTGCATCCCAGGGTTCATTCTCCAATTAAAGCTGCAGTTAATGATGGAATTGCCCTCAGCTTGCCCCCCTCAGAGGCTCTTTGGTTTACACTTTTTGGGCCCAGTTTGGGCTGGGTGTCCTTGGAGAGCAGCCCCGGAGAGGCTTTGCTGTGTGTGCCCAGCACAGAGAGCAGCACTGAACAGGGAACAGGCAACTCCAGAGTTACACACTGGGCACTGCAGGATTTGAAAAATAGAAAAGTTAAAACTTAAGGCATCAAATGCCTGGGCTCCACCTGCAGCCACCCATCCCTGGGTGCCTGTGCTGCTGCTGGGCAGAGCCTGTGTAGGATGTGGTCTGGAGAGGGTTGGTGGCTCCACAGGTTGGATACTTCCCTATTTCACTTACTGTTGGCCCAGTTCTCCCATTTGTGAGGTTGATGTAGTGGGATAAGCTACTCTAACTTTTCCTCTGCTCTCACAGGTCAGTGGAACGAGTTAACTAAAAATGTGCCAGCTGATAACAGTGAGAGAAGATATTTTTGGTCACTCTTGCCTGCAGAATATCTCAGGCTTGCTGGAAGCAGGTTGCCCATGGAAGCTGTGGCTGCCCCATCTCTGGAACTGTCTGAGGCCAGGCTGGACAGAGCTTGGAGCAACCTGGAAGGTGTCTGGTCATGGCAGGGGGTGGAACAGGATCATCTTTAAGGTCTCTTCCAACCCAAACCATTCTGGGATTCTGTGATGCTTTTGTTTCAGAGATGCACTGGTTGGTCAGGTTGTCCAATTTGATGACAGTGGGACTTTGAATCCCCTGTGCAGCAGATCCTGAGCTGGGATGGAGTTACAAGTTACACNAGAAAAAAACTGAGTGAACTTCTCAAAGCAGTTGTTCAAGGACACAGATACACACAGCTGCATTCAAACCACACCACTGAGTGTCATCTGGCAAATGAAAAAACACAAGTTTCAGCTTTCACACAAAGCTTCTAATCAGTGCATCCATGCAGCAGGAATAGCTGTCAGTGTCCCACAGCTGTGGGCTTATCCCAGAGACAGCTGCAGGAGGATCCCGAGTGGGCTTGGGTGGATGTTGTAGGGGTTTGTGCTGTGCAGAGGGTGTGCTCTGCACTCGCTGTGAAGCCTTGAGAGGCCTCCTAGACACAGAGCCCAGACAGGAGTAAAGGGAATAAAGGTGGGGATTTATTGGAAAGGCTTCAAAGGTACCCCTGGGGAGCCAGAGGTGCTGCCCAGATGGGCC
Organism: Rhipidura dahli; assembly: GCA_013399225.1. Lineage (NCBI taxonomy): Eukaryota > Metazoa > Chordata > Aves > Passeriformes > Rhipiduridae > Rhipidura > Rhipidura dahli. The sequence goes on from VXAC01000514.1 coordinate 228,398, forward strand.
CCGAGATGGACCCTGAGAGGCCACGAGTTCTTCCCACTTTTCCAGCTTTGGTTCATTTGCATCCCAGGGTTCATTCTCCAATTAAAGCTGCAGTTAATGATGGAATTGCCCTCAGCTTGCCCCCCTCAGAGGCTCTTTGGTTTACACTTTTTGGGCCCAGTTTGGGCTGGGTGTCCTTGGAGAGCAGCCCCGGAGAGGCTTTGCTGTGTGTGCCCAGCACAGAGAGCAGCACTGAACAGGGAACAGGCAACTCCAGAGTTACACACTGGGCACTGCAGGATTTGAAAAATAGAAAAGTTAAAACTTAAGGCATCAAATGCCTGGGCTCCACCTGCAGCCACCCATCCCTGGGTGCCTGTGCTGCTGCTGGGCAGAGCCTGTGTAGGATGTGGTCTGGAGAGGGTTGGTGGCTCCACAGGTTGGATACTTCCCTATTTCACTTACTGTTGGCCCAGTTCTCCCATTTGTGAGGTTGATGTAGTGGGATAAGCTACTCTAACTTTTCCTCTGCTCTCACAGGTCAGTGGAACGAGTTAACTAAAAATGTGCCAGCTGATAACAGTGAGAGAAGATATTTTTGGTCACTCTTGCCTGCAGAATATCTCAGGCTTGCTGGAAGCAGGTTGCCCATGGAAGCTGTGGCTGCCCCATCTCTGGAACTGTCTGAGGCCAGGCTGGACAGAGCTTGGAGCAACCTGGAAGGTGTCTGGTCATGGCAGGGGGGGGAACAGGATCATCTTTAAGGTCTCTTCCAACCCAAACCATTCTGGGATTCTGTGATGCTTTTGTTTCAGAGATGCACTGGTTGGTCAGGTTGTCCAATTTGATGACAGTGGGACTTTGAATCCCCTGTGCAGCAGATCCTGAGCTGGGATGGAGTTACAAGTTACACCCAGATAAGTGACAGGGGTAGTGAGAGTAGCAGTAGGAACAGTTCTGCTCCCTGTTATCACTTTCCAAAGTGAACCCTCCCTGTTAAATGAGAGATGGGGAGATAAAATCACTGTGCCTGTGTGCCTGTCCTCTTCCCAACTTTCTCATCATAAGAGAGGGAAGGGCTGTGTTGAGCAGCCCTTGGCACACCTTGGGTTTCATTTCAGGTCCTCCTGCTCTCAGCACAAGATCTTACCTGCTCTTTCACATTCATGTTCTTGTGATTAGGGAATTCCTGTAGCAATTAACCCCTAAACTCCTGCATCAACTCACAGTTTCATTCCAGGTGGGAACTAGGAACCTCCTAGTGTCCCTTCCCACCAGAATCACACATAACTCTTAAGTAGTACTGTTTCATGCCTGGTTAAAAGCAAACATGGAATTTATCAATTGAAATAAATTTGGAAGGTGACAAATGACACTGGATTTCATTTGTGAATTCCTGGGCTTGGCATGAATGGGGAATGGTGTGAAGCTGTGCCAGACTGGGTTTAGGTTGGATATTAGGAACAGGTTCTTCCCCCAGAGGGTGCTGGGCACTGCCCAGGCTCCCCAGGGAATGGGCACGGCCCCGAGGCTGCCAGAGCTCCAGGAGCATTTGGACACCAGGGATGCCCAGGGTGGGGTTGTTGGGGTGTCTGTGCAGGGCCAGGAGATGGAATCTGATCCTTGTGGGTCCCTTCCCACTCAGGATACTCTCTGACACCTCTGGTTCATGAATGCAATGTTGTCCTGGGGTAGATCCGTGGTGAGAACCCCAGAAGTGTGTGCTGAGCAGGGGGTTTTGTCAGGATGCTTCACTTTCCTGAGCTGTTAAAGGATAATGAAAAGTAACCCTGTGCTGTGTTGGCTTTTCACAACAACGAGCTTAATTTGCACGATGTGGAAAGCTTTACATGACAGTGCTTTGTGTGACAGAAATGGCTCAGAGGAGTTGATTCCAATTTGCCTGTATTCCTTTCAGTTGCAGGCAACACCCTCCAGCAAAGAGAATGTGACAGAATATCACAGTTTAAACTCACTTATAGTGAGGGAAATTACTGCTTTATTACCCTGGTGCTGCTCTCACTGCGTGCCAGCTTCTGTAAAGCCCAGGTTTGCTGATGCTCCTCAAGGAGACAGAGCTGTTTCTCCTGAAAGTTTTTGAATTGAGGCAATTTGAAGTCCCAGCAGTTTCCACATCAGGTTTTTGTTTTTGCATTTCTGCCTGGATTCTGTCCTGTTTTCACCTCAGAAAGCAGCACCACATAAGCTGGGATGCTGGGGTGATCACATTCATGGGTCTGTGCTTCCACTGTCACCATCCTTGTCCTGACACTCCTCTTCTGGGGCTCTGTCCTGGCTGTCAGAGTAAGGAGTTGCTAGAAGGAGAGTGGGAGTGGAGTGACACCAAGCAAAAACTGCTCTGAGTGGGTCAAAAAACTTAAGATGTTGGGGAAACGAGTTTGTGAGTGTTGTGTAACAGCCAAGCACCATGAGGTCCCTCTGGATTTTGCTCTCAGAGCTGGTGGCTCCCCCTTCACCATCCTGCCCATCACCAAAGGGCTCTGCTGCTGCTCCACTTGCCCTGCAAAGCCTCTGGCAGAGGTGACTGTGTCTGGAATTGATTATTTTAAACAGTGAAGTTGATTAAAAAACCAGGGAAAACAACATTTTAGTGACTTGTGGTGCTGCCAGGAGAGGTTGTTATAAGCTGCACCTTTGCACAGACATTGCACTGCCCGAGCTCTGGCTGCTGCAGGAAGAGCACTAGAGGTTTAAATCTGAGCCCTGTTTAGTGTAAGGCTTCCTAGCAGGATGAATTTCTGTGCTCTGCAAAAATCAAGTGCAGGAAAGAAGGAAAGGGACTCCTCCAAAGCTCTTCCCTTTCCCTCTCCTCTGGTTTCCTGAGATATGGCAAAAGCCACCCATGGAGGTTGGATTTGATGATCCCAAAGGTGTTTCCCACTTCGAAGATTCTGTGATTGCTGTGTAATAAAGCTATTTTAAACTCTTCAGATTGATGCTGCTGCTTTAACTCTGTATTACTAAAACTCTTCAGTGGTTGGTACTGCAGCCTTCTGTTGCATCAGGCTGAGCTTCCTTTGCCCTTCATGTTTTCTCTCCAACCCCGTGTGCTCAGTGTGGTGTCACACAGGGATTTTTCTCTCCTTGTGGAGCATCTTTCCCAGAGACAAGGGGGGTTCTCCCTGCCCTCAGTGAGGGTTGCCATGAATGGATTAAATCCCTTCCTTCAGCACAGCACTGTTCCTCTCAGCTTTTCAGGCTGGAGTAGTTTCTGTAAGCTCGGATGGGTTGGCTGGACAAGCACAGAGGGTGGGAAAGAAAAGCACAGAGGTCTTGGATTGTGATGGCAATGAGCCATGGGGGTCTTTGGCCCCATCTGCACCAGCATTTGGGGTCACTGTGGGCATTTCTCCTCCAGTTATTTAATAATATTTGCATGAAGGGCTCTCCACAAGGGCCCCTGGGCATCAGGCTGCAGAGGAGGATGGGATTTCTATGAAGTTCAAAGCCAGGGGGAGTTTGAGGACTTCTGTAAATCTCTGTTGACACAAATTGCTACAAGACTCATTTAACGCTTGGAAAGCAGCTTATGCTCAGATCTGAATGTCAGCCTCCAAGTGCTTCTCATTTCCTCATCTTCAATAATACAAAAGCTTCAAACCTTAGCAGGGCTTTGCTCATCTGCAGCATCAGCAGGAGAAGCTGGGTGAAGCTTTTTGGGGTGGACTTGCAGCTCTCCTGGTGCTGCCAGAGCAGGAAGGGGCTGGGGGAGCTGCAGTTTTGTGTTTTCCAGGAGGAGGAGGAAGCTCCAAAAGGCAGGAGTTTTGCTTTGGTGCTTTATCAAGGGAATAAGAGGATGATAAAGAGAGCAAGTCCAGAGCTGCTGGTGCACGTGAGGGTTCGTGTGAGCAGCAGGGGTGGTGCTCCTCATCCACTGATTTTCCTTTCTTTACCACCTAACTTGAGTTGGTGAAGTTCTCAGCTTTCCTCTCCTGGAGTTTTTCCCCAGTGCTGGGGCAAGGTGAAGTTTGGGGAGGAGGAGATGGTGATGCAGCCAAGGAAGCTCTGGAATGAGCCACCTCCCCGAAAGGGCTGCACGAGGAGGAGGAGGAGGAGGAGGAAGGTGGCTCTTCAATCCCCGCTCTCAGAAGTCCTGGGAGGATATTGCACAAGTCCAGCAGGTCACAGAGGAGATTCCCGTTGTCTGATTTTGCCCTTTTTCATTGCCAGGAGAGTCGGAGGTGACTCAGCCGCTGGAACGCGGGGCCGGCGCTGCGGTGACACCTCGGGGCTGCACCTCGCAGCCTCTCCTCCCCAGCTCTGAGAAAGGAGGCGATGTTGTCCCAGCCCCGCAGCCCGGGAGGCTGCACAGGGAGGAGGCAGAGATGGTGGCTGAATTTAGCACTTTGGGAGGGTGCCAGGCGCGGCCCCCGTGGCAGATCTGCAGCCCAAACACTGCGCGCTGTGGGTGCTGCTAGTGCCACCCACGAGTCAGGCCAGGGGAATCACAAGGCAGGGAAACTTGTGGGTGTGGGTTGTTCTGCTCTGGGAGGGGAAGCTGATCCCTCCTGCCATGGAGCTTCTTGCCCTCTGCATTGGTTTCCTCCACATTAATTCACCTTTGGAGAAGAGAGGAGCTGCTTTCTGATCATTCATTTCCAGTCAGCAGATTGAAATGGCTGCTTTAAAGTTATTTAACTTTTAGAGATCAATTTTCTGCTGCAGTGGGGTCTTTTTCCTCAGCCCTGTCGCAGCTGCAGTGAAGAACATCGACCTCCCCCAGCCAAACCCAGCCACTGTCAGACATCACCTGGATCTTGCTGTTGGGGAAATGCTGGGAATTCTAAAATGGGGAGAGTTCTTTGTGCTTAGAGTGTTTGGCTGCAGTGAAGGGCAAGCTGAGAGCACATCCCTGAGAAATGGGGTGGTCTCGTGGCTGATTCACCTCCCTGGGTCCACCATCTCCCACCCCTCAGGTTTGCAATTTGGGGTTTTAAATCCTCTGTGGTACCAAGGAAGGTTTTATTTCACATTGAGGGTTCTCTAAACCAAACAGGACACTTAGGAGTGCTTACAAAAATCCAAACCCACAGAATATATCAATTTTTGAGACATGACTAATTCTTTACCCACTTTGGAAGAGGCAGGGTTGCATGGCTGGGCATCTCAGTGCTGCCAATGAGGATATCTTTATCTTACATCTCCCTCAAAGCCGGGGTGTTCCAGCCCTGCCCTGCTCACTCCAGGCAATAAACCAACCTTTCATTTCCCTGGATCCCAGGAGGCAAAACTGAAGCTCAGTGGCCACACCTCGTGTCCTGTGAGTCACCATGGCATGACTCAGACGAGGAGCATCGCTGCCTCTGTGTGCAAAGGGCTCCAGCACCCACCCCGTGGATGCTGAATCAGGAAATCACGGAATGGTTTGGCTTGGAAGGGACCTTAAAGACCATTTCACTCCACTCCTGCCACGGGCAGGGACACCTTCCACCAGACCAGGTTGCTTCAAGCCCCATCCAACCTCCCTCACCATCCTCGCTGCAGCTTGGTTTATTTAAAAGAAGGAATTAATTAGCTCTGGTTTTGATTTCTGTATTCACTGACTTTTGGTCAAATATTTTCCTTTAATGTCGTGTGTCTGTTGCATAACTGGAAGCACAAACCTTATGGTGTTGGAACAGGAAAAAAAAAACCAAACAAAAAAACCAGGCAAATTTTTTGGTTAATGTTTGAAGCCTTGGAGTGAAATCCTGAAAATAGCAATACAGGTTTTCCATGAAAATCTCTCTTCCCAAAGACATCTCGAGGCACTCTTATGGAGGAAGGGAAAAACCTGTGCATTAGGGAGTTTATGTAGCCTTGTCTGTGTTACAGGCTCAGGAAGCTCCAGCTCCTCGTGCCATGGATCAGGGATCCTTCAGCATTACTGTCTTGAACCCTCTCCAGGTCCCTTTGCCCTAAAACACCTCCAAAGATATTGCAGTGTCTGTTTACAGAGGGCTGGGTGCTGTGAGAGGCAATTGAAGCAGCACTCCCTAATTAAGTGTATTTCTTATGTACTAATATGCTTAATATATATTACTTAATAAATGTTAAGTATAATAAATACATTTCCCTGAAATACTTAATTTTCAGCCACTCCCATGGGTATTCCTGGCATTTCTACACACTCGAGTTTGGTCTGAATCCCTGTGACAAGTATTACATGAAGCTGAAGGATGTTAAAATCCAGGCTGGAGCCCCAGTGGGGAGAAGGCTGCTTTCTTTTAAGTCGAAACTTTTAGAGAAGCAGAGATGACCCAGAGGAATTTGTATTAAAATTAATCAAAGCCAAACTCAACAGATTTTTGCCTTTTTTTTTTTGGATATCAGCTGCAGTATCAGTTGAGCTCTTTAGCTGCCTACAAGAAGCAGTTTCTACATCAGTAATGACAACACTGAGAGGGTGCATCCCTTAGTAACCTTTGGTCAGCCCCGAATTGGTCAGGGAGGTGGATTAAATGGTCATTGTGGGTGTCTTCCACCTGAAATCCTCTGTTCTGTTTGATTCTAATCTAGTCCAGTCTATTCCATCCCATTCGAATTCCTTCCCTTCCTTTCTTTTCCTTCCCTTTCCCTTCTCCCAGCAGCGCAGTGCAGCAGATCGGGGTTTCAGCACAAAACCACCTTGTTCTTTTCCATTGCTTCAAGCCGTGGAGCCCATTGAGCAAACCAGAGATGATTCACCCTCAACCTCCAATAAAATCGGGCTTGTTGAAACTCCAGCTGCCTCCAACAGCTTCCCGGAGCCCGTCCTCTGCCGGCCTCGCTGCGCCGGGTGAAAGCAAAGCTCCTTTGTGGCTTTTAATTTTTTCCGGGGGGAAGGAGAAAATGTTCAGCATTTAAAAACCAATTTGTGTTTTACTGAGCATCACTAAAGCTGGGGGGACGGAGCCGTGAGATACACGGGCAAAGCGCTGGCAAGGAAAACATCTGGCAGCGGCTCCCGGTGGGCAGGGCAGGGAAACGGGAACCGTGCGTGGACCGGACCCGCGAGAGGCACAAACGGCGAGAAAGCCAAAATATTCCCCGTGACCATCCCCCGCTGGTGATGTCACCACTGATAAGGGGAAATAAATCGCTGTTCTGGGCTGTCACGGGTGTCCCCGGTGCGGGGACCCTCCCGGCACCGCCCCGTCCGCGTCCCCATCCCCGCCCCCGGGCGGGTCCCGGCCAGTCCCGGAGCCCAGAGCCGCCGCGGAGCCTCCGCACGCAGGTGAGGGGATGCGGCTCCCGCGGGGATCCCGGGGGGGAACGGGGGGATTAGGCACAGAGAGCCTGGAAAAGGAATGGTTAGGGATGCCCTCGTCCCCTCGGAGTGCGAGGCTGGACACGCGTGAGCTCCTGCGGGCTCTGTGGTTCGGGGCGCACTGAAAGCCCTCGCTGGGTTGATTTAGCCCTGATTTAGGGGTAATGGTGCCATGGGGGCTGTGGAGGAGCTCGAAGGCTGTTCGCAATTCTCGGGGTCCTGGGCAGCCCTGCCCGTGCCCCAAAATCCTTGCGGGGTGGGTGGGTGGGAGGCGGGGACACCCAGGGGGACACCCGGGAGAGCAGCTGCGGGAGCAGCACCGAACGGGAGAACACTGATGGTTCTTTCCCAAACAGAAGGGTTTTTTCCACTTGCTGTGAATACAGTGAATGTTTGGGGTGCTTTATGGACGTCAGCTGTGGGATGTTGCCTGCAGCTGATCCTCTGCCGGCGCAGGGAGAGCTCAGTGAGTTCGAGCTCAGCTGCCCAAATGCTGTTGCAAATCAAAGCCCAAGTACTCGATAAGGAGCAGCTGAGGGAGCTGGGAAAGGGGCTCAGCCTGGAGCAAAGGAGGCTCAGGGGGCACCTTCTGGCTCTGCACAACTCCCTGACAGGAGGGTGGATATGGGAGGGATTCAGGCTCTGCTCCCCGGGACAGGATGAGAGGAAATGGCCTCATGTTGCACTAGAGGAGGTTTAATTGGATATTAGGGAAAATTTCTTCATGGAAAAGGTTGTCCAGCCCTGGAACAGGTGCCCAGGGCAGTGGTGGAGTCCCCATCCCTGGAGGGATTTAGAAGCCCTGTGGATGTGGCACCTGGGGACACAGTGCTGGGGGAATGGTTGGACTCGATGGTCTCAGAGGACTTTTCCAGCCCCAGGGATGCTGCGATTCTCTGCAATCCATCCCCGGGGCACTGCTGAAGAAGGTGGGAGAAAACCCCTTCCCACGGCAGCAGGCAAATAACCCAGAGGAGCATTTCCAGAGAGCTCCAACACTGCAGTGACAGAGAAGGTGACACCGGGCTCCTAGCCCGGCTGCACCCTTTGGTGGCAGAGGATTCGTGGTTTTTGGAGATTTTGGTTACAAACACCAAGCTCCAGAGCCGTTTGGGAGATGCCAAACTCTGGCTACCCTGTCCCAGCGAGGCCAAAGGGAGCAGGACTGCTGCTCCCCGAGGTGTTCCAGGGGAACAGGGGGGTCATGCAGGACTTTCCACTGGAGCAGCACGAGCCACTGGCAGCCGTGGAGCAAACCTGACCCGGCTGGATCCAGGCCAGGAGTCAGCAGGAGCTGTGTGTGCACCCCTGGCTTCACCTGCCAAATTAACGGCAAACCCAAGGGCTTTGAAAAGAACCCAGAAGGCAAATAAAATCTTTGGGAGATACGGGCTGTTCAAACACTCTGGGCTGCTGGATGCTGCTGGAAAGGCTGCCTTAAAAACCCCGTGGGCTCAGGGGAACGGGGAACGAGGGTTTTACAGGGAGAGGAGTTATTTGTTGGGTGTGAAACTTGGGGGTTTGTTATTCCTGAGGCGGGGCAGCCGCACCACCTGTGAGCTTTGTGCACCCGAATGTTTCTTTCAAATAGCATTTGCCTTCCCTGTTTTAAATTCGGAATTTTCCTTTTCTTTCCCTGTTTCTGGCTGCCCCTTTTTCCTTTCTCTTATGAATGCTCCCTTTGACGGGAGGAACCCAGCTCAGGCTATTTCTGTGCACAGGCAGGTGTGTGTTGGGCCAGGCCGTGTTGTGGAGTCATAAAACTTTGCAATGCAGATTTTATCCGCTGTCCCAGAGCCGCTGAGTCCCTCCCACGGTGCCCTCGGGCGGGAATGGGACAATTGTGGATGCATGGGAGGGAAAAAGGGACCTGTCTCCATTCCTTCTCTCCGCATCCCAGCCCCGCTGTCAGCGCCCATCCCGGGTGTCCCGGGGTCATTGCGGGTCCCCGATGCGCTGGGCTGGGTTTGTAGCTCGCACACAGCCCCTGGTTGATGCTGTGCCTGCACCCCCGGGGATTCCGTTCGGGTTTTTTCATGGAAATCCTTTCCCGGATGGTGCCTCAGGGCTTGGGAAGAGCACTGAGAGCGTATTAAGCTCAGCGGTGGATTTCATGCGGAGGGTGTCTGGGCTGGGCTCACCCCGGAGCGTTCGGGCTGCTCATGGCAGCGGTTCCCGTTCATCCCACAGGTGTCGGACCAGGATTTGTTCTGTGGCACCGGAGCTGTGGGCTCTGCTGGGCAGGTAGGTGATGGAAACTCAGCAGTTGCCACTCTAAACCATAACTCCCCTCAAGAATCTCTGTTTTTCGGAGGGTTCAGGTTAAAAATGACTGAAACTTCCTTTGTCCTTTTGTTTCAGGAAAAATGTCAGACGGTTTCTCCGTGAGTATGGATTTCTTTTAAAAAGCTTTGGGCTGTGGCTGTGGCCTTGAAGCAGAGACCTTTGGCTGGGATGGGAGGGAACACATCCTTGCTAACCTGTGTCAATCTCCAAATCCTCTCCAGCTCCACCTGTCAGCACTTACTGGTTTTCTGGAAAAAAACTGGGGGGCAGCTGGGAGTTGAGCTCTTGCTCTTGGCACACGCTGCAGGCTACAAAAGGTGGATGTTGGAGAACTCAGCGTGATCCCAGAAGGAATCTCCCCCTCCTGACCCTCTCCTCTCCTCTGTCCCCAGTTATCCGATGCCCTGGCCAACAGCAACAACCCGGCCCCCTGTGCCCCCCCTGCCCAGGGCTGGCCCTCCTGGGGGAACCAACCAGCAGCTCCTGGGGCATTCCCGGGGTATCCTGGAGCACCAGGGGCCTATCCTGGGGCACCAGGAGCCTACCCTGGAGCACCAGGTGCCTGTCCTGGAGCACCAGGAGCATACCCTGCAGCACCTGGAGCATACCCAGGAGCACCCGGAGCTTATCCCGGAGGACCAGCAGGACCCGGAGCGTATCCAGGAGCACCTGGAGCATTCCCTGGAGCACCAGCAGCAACGGGGCCGTTTCCCACCCCAGGACAACCATCCAGTGGCCCTGGGTTTGGGCCTTCTGCTCCCCAGGGAGGACCAAACCCTCCTCAGGGAGGACCAACTCCAATGGTAATGGCTCCATCGTTTTGAGATTTTCTGTGTCTTCAGTGGCTGATTTTGCTTGGCCATGGGAGAGACCTGGGGCTGGTTGTCCTCAGGGGTGGCATTTGGCTTGTGACATGATTCTTTGCTGACACCAAATCCCTGTTGTCTCCCAGAAAGTCCCCTTTGAGCTGCCCCTGCAGGCAGGACTCGTCCCTCGGCTGCTCATCACCATCACCGGGACCGTGAACCCCAACCCAGACAGGTACTGGGGGTGTCCAGCTCCGAGAGTGGGGGGGTTTCCATGGGGCATTGCTGGGTGGAGCAGGGGGGGCTGGAATTTGCTTTCCATTCCTGAATAACACCTGCCTGGTGTAACATCAAATATTACCCTAAATAAATGTGTAAATGCACTGTTGCTGCCCAGTGGGGCCTGTGGGGTTTTCTTTCTGCTGTTTTTGGGAAGCCCTGTAAGAGAGTCCAGGGCTTTTGTGGCAAAAGCAGCAATTCCATCATTATTTGCAGGTTTTCCCTGGATTTCAAGAGAGGGAATGACGTTGCCTTCCACTTCAACCCCCGCTTCAATGAAGACCACAAGAAAGTCATCGTCTGCAATTCCATGTTCCAGAATAACTGGGGGAAGGAGGAGAGGACAGCTCCCAGGTTCCCATTTGAAGCTGGAAAACCCTTCAAGGTACCAGAAAAACCCATTCCAGCTCAGTGTCAAAAAGCACTGAGAGGGTTTGGGCAACAAGACCAGTGTGAGGACACCGATGCTTCAGCACAGAATCAGCACCCAGGGGTGCTTCTGGGGCAGCCACCCCATTGCTTCCCTGGCTATCCCCACAGCACCTTCCCAGCTCTCCTGACCCCTTCCTGCAGCTCCAGCTGCCCAGGGCATAACTTCTCCCCCCTTTCTGGTATCCCCATGGATTATGAAACCCTTTTTATTTACACTGTTGCTCTGCAGCAGTGGTTGGACAGGTTTCTGTAACGTGTTTTCCCTGCTGGCAGCTCTTAGTGAGGCTTTTTTTCCTGCAAAGGAGGTTCACACTGTGGACTGGCAGAGGGATGAGGAGGCAGAAATAGGCCTAAAACACGGAGGAGGGAGAGCACAGGAGAGTTTTGGGAAGGCAGAGGTCACTGGTGTTGCAGCTGCGTTGCTGCTCCAGCTCCTCCACCAGCCCCAGGGCTGGACTCAGCTGGCAGCAGCCTCCAGCCAGTGCCAGCCTGCTCCAGCTGTGGCTTTAAACTTCTTCTGGAACAAATCCAACACGTTTTGGGGCTGATTTGGGGTTTTTATTTCAGCTCCAGATCCTCTGTGAGACAGATCACTTCAAGGTGGCTGTGAATGATGCTCACTTGCTGCAGTACAACTACCGTGAGAAGAGGCTGAACGAGGTCACCAAGCTCTGCATCAGGGGGGACATTGCCCTCACCAGCGTTGTGCCCACCATGATATAACTGGGGGGCAACTCTGGGCAAACTCTGCTCTTTCTGTGGCCTAACAAAAGTGCCTTCTCACAAGACCACTGTGAGGTAATAAAACATTTTACCTGTAACATTTGAGTTTTATAGTATCTCAAAAGACACGACACCCTCCTGGGCAAGCTGAGTTTGGATGTGAAAGGAGCTGAATTCTTGCAGTAGAGACAGAAACAACAGGGGAGTACTTGGGAAAGGAATCTGTAGCATTCTGTCCCTGGTCCTGTGATCAAGGGCAGCAATCCTCTGGGAAGCACAGGGAAAACCCCACAGCCTCTGAGCCTAAGGTATTTCAGGAGAGGGTTCAGAGCTGGAGGAAGCAAAATCTCTCTGTGCAAGCCTGGGGCTGGAGAAGTCATCCCTGTCCTTCATTCCAGCTCAGCTGGGGGCCCAAAGTAGCGTGTCCCACGTCCATTTCCCTGCTCAGGGAGATCCCCTCCCTGTGAGTTACGTACTGCAAGGAACAGGTCACGAGCCTCGTGCTGCTCCCCACTCATCACCTCTGTGTGAGTCAAGACCGGTTTCAAGGGTGGGGAGGTTTCTTGGCAAGTTCACCTCGTGAGTCAGGCTGGTAAAAAAAGAAAACAGAAGTATGTTCCCTTTGCTGTGAGTCACTGCAGTCTTGTCTAGAAAACAAGAACAGTGCCACAGCCACCACTGAAGTTTCCAAAGATGTCTCTGACATGTCTCATGCTGTTTTATAACAGTGATTCCTTTTATACTTGGGAGTGCCAAGTTAAAAGCAGAGTCATTAAAATTTCCAGGAGATGCAGCAGTCTAGAGCAGCACACTGCTAACCAGCAGCACAGAGGAGCTGTGGCTGCCCCATCCCTGGAAGTGTTCCAGGCCAGGTTGGACAAGGCTTGGCACAACCTGGTCTATGGAAGGTGCCCCTGCCCCTGGCAGGGGCTGGAACTGGATGGAGGACTTTGAGCTCCCTCCCAACCCAAACCATTCCTCAGCAGGAAAGTCATTAAAGAGGTACCTAAAATTACCCCTAGAACTGGAGTTTAGTAATGAACAGGACATTGGATTGAAGAAAGTGGATTCCAGCACACACCAGCTTCCTCTCTTTATTCAGTGTAATCAGTACACAGCTTCCAAGGCTAAAACTTAAGCCAGACAAGGCCCCCCATTGCAGTAACATTTTCTGCTGAGGGACTGAATTCTCTTCTTGGTTTAGGATCGAGGCTGGTGGAAGGATGTGTGTGTTACACTAAGGTCACCAGTACAAGAAGCAGCCCAGTGGGATATTTGTTAAAAATACAACAACTGGTGGTCCTGTAATACTCCTCAAATGCAGAGTCTGTAGAAGTGGTGTGTTCCTTATGCACAAATATGTTACAGTCTGGATGGGGAATGCACAAGGAACAAGATGAGAGAAGAGACTGAGCATAAACATGTCCAAAACAAGGAGAAAATACAGTTTGACTTGAAGGTCCTTAAGATACTCAATAGAAAACTGCATCCCTTAAAGGAAATAATATCAATGCCTATTTTAATACATTGCCAAGAAAAGGTATTATCTAACTTAGAAATCCTTGTTCTGAGTTAGTTTCTAGTATTACAAACCCAGTGATTGTTAAACACCAGGAAGATTTCCCCAGGAAAGAATTGCATCCACCACTGCCCTAGCTGGTGCTGAGGCAGCTGTTAACACACCAGAGGCTGGAGCCTGAGGGTACAGAGGTACCCCCAGAGCAGTGACACAGCATGGCAGAGTGTTCTGGGGAGGGAACAGGCTGGGTCTCACCCCAGGAGGTGCCCTCCCAGCAGAAAAAGGCCCAGCTGTTGGGGTAGGCACCTTGGAATAACAATAAATCATGAGCTCAGTCAGGTCAGGCTAGAAAAGTTTAAAGTTTTACAACCTGAAGGAGACAGGAAATACATGAAATGATACCAATATAAAAATGCTTCAGGTTGCAGTCAGAATTTACAGCCAGAGGATACAGCAGGGATCACCAGAACACAGCCCACTACTGCTGTACAGCAGTGCTTGGTGCATCACAACTGCACTGTCAAATGATACAAAACCCAGTTTCAGATCCATTACCCCAGGTACTCTTCCTCTCTCAACACAGTCCCAGGGTAGCAGACTGTGTTCCAGGCACCCTCTGTGGGCTTCTTGTTCATAGTATTTACATATTTTGCCTCTTAAGTCACTTTTCATTGATCCCCAGAGGGACCAACAGGAGAAAACACGATGAGGTCAGTGAATACTTCAGCTGCTGCAAACTTCTGGGCTCTGGTCTTGACTGGAGTGAAGGGGAGCTCGACATCCTGCATTGGCTGTGGGAGGAGCCAGAGAGTGGAGTCAGGGTCTGAGGAACACTTCCATGGAGCACTGGAAGGACTCTCATTTCCCCAAGAGGAATTTTGGGAGCTTATTTCCAGGCATGAAATAAAAAGTGATTACACTTGGTCTGTGTTGGAGACAGACATTCCTTACTCATGTCAGTAATCCCCACCTTAAAGAGGATTTTTCACAAGAAATCCTACACCCAAATTCAATTAATTCTGTTAACTGTGAAAGCTTTTTTACACCTGCTTTTCCCCGCTGAATGCTACTTCCAGCCCTAAATGCAGAAGTGATTAAAAATATATTGGGGTAGGCTTAAAAAATTCCAGGAAGAAAATAAAAGGCTATTTTAGTGACTATCTACAAGGAAATTTGTAAGAAACATAATTTAAAGGCTCAATCTGACAAGAATCAGACAGGGTCCTGTTACAGATGTCTTGATTCATCCTACATTCACCATGAGCAATAAGGAATACCAGTGTGAGCCCAAGCAGGGAGACAGCTGGAATGTGGTTTGCATTTAAAGTTACATGAATTGGTTTGATAACATCTTTAAGAGTTTAATTTTCTTTGGGCAGTAACTGAGTCTGCAGCAAAGGTAAACAGTCCTGCAACATGCAGCCTGTCTTAGTCAAATAAACTTGAAGGTCAACTTACCACATCGAGAGAATTTCTGTCAATGGATGTCAAACCACTGCATGAAACATCTGAAAAATAAGTACATAATTTAACAAAAAAAGTTACTCTGATGCTGCCAAAGTTGAAAAAACAGCATTGTTTCCTGTATTTATTAAAAGAAGAAATCCAAACTCTAAACTGTATTTATTTCTTTGTATCAGCTTTCTGTATCACACAGAAACTAGACAGAGAAATGCTGGGGCACTGTTTGCTCCTGTGTGCTTAAGTCACACCAGCTAAGGGAGGCTTTGCTAACACCACACACAAATCAAGCTGACACTGATTTCAAAGAGGAATATTTAGATTATCATAAACCCTTAGAACAAGCAGAAGGCCCCAGCAATAGCACCCAAACTACACCATGCAGCTCTAAGATAAGCACCTGTTGGATGTATCTGTGGCTCTCCAGACTGAGCAAAGTTTGCGTCTGTGCTGGGATCCTTCTCTGGGCTGCACATGACGATGTCTTGTCCTTGTTCTGCAGCAGACAGCTCCATCTCTTCCATGCCATCCACTGCTTTTGAGTCACTGCTAGAATTACCCAGCACCTGAAAAACAGGGATTTTCTCTGCTCCCAGACATGTCCTTGTTAGGTCAGACCAAGTGCACACATCTAACCTACAGCTTTTATGGACAACTCAAGGGAGATGGAGTTTTAACTCCAGGCACTGCATGAGGCACAGGCAGACCAAGGCTCAGGGTTTCAGGCTGTGACCCATACCCCAAACACCCTTCAAAGCCTGAAAATCCCTTTGACAGTATAAAGGAAATTCTTCCACAAGAAAGAAAGTCTGGAACTTCAAGTGTTATCTGGTGACTTTTCCTCCAGAAAAACCTATCAGCAATACTGAAAGGTTTCCCCAGAGAGTGAAATCACCATAAGCGATTTCTCATTTTGATAGAGAAAGAAGGAAGTAAAAGGCATAAGAAAAAATCAGTAACCAGGAATTTTAAAATATGTATTATATGTAAGGGGGATGGGAGGGGAAATGACTGCTGCAGTCGTGCACAGGCATAGCCACTAAGAAATAAAATGAAGATACTCCATTGCCAATGAAAGGTATTAAATGATGATTTAACTCCACAGCACTGGCTCTCAGTGAGTAGCACAGTATCATCTAAATTAGAGGCCATATTCCTGTTTTTTAAAGGCTACTCAAACACAGGCAATGTCACCAAGTCTTCAGACATTCCAGGATATGGATTTCTGGCACTTGGATTAGTTCTTACTATACCTTTAAGGAGATGAAGAGCTGCTATGGCAGCATGAGGACTGAGTGCTGTTGCTTTTAGTCACAGTCCATAAATGCAAAAGTATTTAAAAAATCCACACCAGAAACAGGAGGTGGTGGACTTCTTGCTTGTCCAAGTGACAAGTGTCCTCATGGAGCAGCCAGCCCTCCAAAATCCAGCTCTAAAGAGCAAGACAAGGTCCCCAAACTGAAACAGTCCCCACCTTTGTCCATCCTCAGAGGAAAAAAGCACTGAGGAATACACAAGATTTCTAGAGTGAGGATTTATCAGAAGTCCAAGTGTCTGGGGTAATCAAAATAATTTTTCCTTTGCTAGTAACAAGAGAGTATTTAAAGCACATCCATGAACAATGCATGACTTACCTTATTTCCCTCTGCTGTGCCAGCAACCAGACAAATTTCTTCTGCAACCACAGAAATGCTGGAAGAGAAACCAAAACATTTTCCTTCTTCTCAATCATCTTCATCAACCACCTTCAATCATCTTCTGACTTGTCCAACTAATCTTACAATTTGTTCTGCAATTCTGCTGCCTTGGTTGGCACTGGTGAGCTACATCAAACTTCCTGGGCAAACAATAAACTTCTACCCCAGCAGCAAAATTACATTTGGGCAAAGCTCTTAATATTTGCTTAAGGGAAGGAAAAGCCAAAAGTACTTTGCAAACTTTATCACTGCTAAATTGAAAGGTAACATCCAATGGGTATTAACATCACATCTTTCAGTTCCAACTCGAACGTTATTTGTACAAGGTTAATTAAAAGCTGCTTTAACACACCTACCTTTGGTCAAGACCATCAGGGAGTTTATCCAGTGAGGGAGTTTTTTCAGTGGGAAGTTGGTCCATTTTCAGGCTTGGTGCTGGGTGGAAGCCTTTGAGGCCTGATGGGGTTTGTTTTGCAGTTGCATCCTCGGGGTCACGGAGAGGAGAAGGAACATTCAGGAGTAAAGGTCTAATGGGTGGTCTTGGAGTTGCCAGTTTTGCAGGGGTCCTTGGAAGCAAACCTGGAAAATGTGTTTAACATTTCACTTCTACAGCAGTTTCCAGAAACTGAAATGATCATTATGATTCTAACCAGGGACACAATTGTTTTCTGCTTGCTGAATCATCTTATATAAATATTATATTGAAATCTTATATACACTTGCAAGGAGAAATTGAAATTATTAACTTCCATCTTTCAAATTAGGCAATTTTAATAGAGTTTAACACAGATTCAGAACTGATGCTTATAACAGATTCTCTGCTGGAGTTGGCTTAAACCCAGTGTTGCTCAAAGCTTTTCAGGAGCTCTCCCCTACTAACAAGAGGCACATGAAAAAAATTGTTAGTTTTGTGATGAAAAGATCTGCACCAAAAAAACCCCACCTGAATTTAAAATCAAATTATGAACCAGAAATGGGAAAGAAGCAGAATTACTGGAAATACTGGCTGCACATAGATGTCAGTAAGATAAGATGCTGGAAATGAAGTTGTATTTTGAGCACCTGTTAAAAACCCCAAACCATTAAACAGCTTTTATAGCAAACTGGATTATGTTACAATCTTGTTAACCATGAACACAGATTATGAGCAGACTTTATCTGCAGCTTTCAAGACATCACTGCAAGAGGTTTAGTTAAAAAAACCAATCACCCCAATTCCTGTCCTACAATTAGAGGATGTGAGCTGGCACTGACTTTGATGAAGAGGCTCGTCAGCTGAACCTGTGAATGCTCAGCTTAGAATTTCATTATTAAATTTATGCTGGAAAAACAAGAACCAGCTCTTTCACCTCTGTCTAAGCAGGGATTTCATGCTGCCATAACCACTCAAATCAGCACATTCATGTACACCAGTTTACTTTGGAGCCCTGATGTAATTAGTCACTGGCTGAAATAGCATGTCCAGTACTGGAGTTGTAGCCAGCATAAACAGCACAATTCCTCTCCCCAGTGAAATGGATTAAACTCTTCAGTAGTTCCAGGTCACAGAAATCATCATTAAAAGCTTCACCTACCTGAAAAGTTTTTCACAGGACTTTCAATCCTGAAAAACCCAGCTTCAAAAACCACTTTTTCTGCCTCTGGCAGCCTCTCCTGATGTGTACCCTCAGCAGCTCCCTCCTGCTTAATTTTATCCCTCATGGCTGCTTTCACAGAAGCCAGGCGGCTCCGGGCAGCGGTTCTGGCAGCTGCCTCCAGCTTGGGTTTGGGCACTCCACCTGGAACAGCCTTTTTCTGGAATGGTAAAAAAGATGGGTCACACCTGGAAACTCTGGATAGGAGTAATTACACATGAACCTCTACACAGGTGCTGGTGCCACAGACACAGCAAGGAGAAAAAGGAAGCTCAGGGGGGACCTTCTGGCTCTGCACAGCTCCCTGACAGGAGGGGGCAGCCAGG
This sequence comes from Rhipidura dahli, assembly GCA_013399225.1. Taxonomy (NCBI): domain Eukaryota; kingdom Metazoa; phylum Chordata; class Aves; order Passeriformes; family Rhipiduridae; genus Rhipidura; species Rhipidura dahli. The sequence continues at coordinate 246,789 of VXAC01000514.1, forward strand.
TGGGATTCAGGCTCTGCTGCCAGGGAACAAGAAATAGGATGAGAGGAACTGGACTTAATTTGTGCCAGAGGAGGATTAGATTGGACATTAGGAAAAATATCTTTGCTGAAAAGGGTTGTCCAGCCTGCCCAGGGCAAGGGTGGAGTCCCCATCCCTGGAGGGATTTAAAAGCCATGTGAATTTGGCACATGGGGACAGGGGTCAGTGGTGGCCTTGGCAGTACTGGGGGAATGGTTGGACCTGATGACTTTTCCAACCTCAACAATGCTACAATTTTATGCATCAAGGCCTCTGCTCATCCCCAGCATCTCTTGGGCTGCCATCCAGCTGTTAAAGCGAGTCTGTGATGACAACATTGAGACTTTTGTCCAAACTGATTCTGCAGTTCAGAAATGCAGAATACAACTTTTTTTTCCTAATAAATTCAGTAAGCTTTTGGAATCACTGGGATGCAGGGACTCCTAGTGGCAGGGACAGAGTGTAACCACAGGACAGACTCCAGGCAATCACTGAAGTCTCTCTGGGCATTCAGTTTTCCAAGGGAAGTTTTGTTTTGTACCACCTGTAGGGTTCTGGCATTTATGGGCAGCTCCCACAGACCACATCCCTTCTGCTTTCCCATGCCTGGAGTTTCTTATCCACCTTCATATCAACTTTATGATTGGTTAAGCAGTCTCAAGGAACTGCACAGAGTTTAGGCAATGCAAACACAACTTGATACCCAGTCAGAAGCAATTATATATTTCAAACCAAAGAGTAGATAAAACAACTCACATTACAGCTTATTTTGCAACGAGCACTAACTTATTTTGGAGAGTGTCAGATCTATTTGTGCTTAGAGAAGCAGCAGTTTAAAGCCACCCATGGTGTGGGCTTAATAGGACACCATTATAATTGAGCACTCCCTGCTCAAAACTGGCAGTCACTCCCAAATTCCTGTGTGGCTTCCTTTTCACTTTCACTGTTGATGCCAGTGGCCCAAATAAACTGTTTTAAAACTGAAGGGTAAGTTTATATCCTAAATTTAAGACATTTGTCTTACTAGCATAGAATCTAAAGATTCCAAAAAAGTCATTGTTAATTCTTGGCTCTAATCTTACCAGCCAGAAGAGGCAACTAGGACTAAACCCACCAAATAATACAAGTGCACGTGGGAGAGGTGAGGGAGAGGGGTGCACCCTGAGAGGTATTGCACTTAATATTTAATATATCTAAAGAAGCCATACAAGATGTGCTCTAGGGGCTATTCATACCTTGACAACTGCTTTGCTTGGGACATCAAGTGGCTGCCATTCATTGTCTTGAAGCTTCTTCAGATTATCAAATTTTTTATTCACATCTTCAATCTATTGGTCACGTATAAGGAAAGCAAAAGAACACATTGCAAAATAACCTTTATCCAAACAAGCAGAGTCTTCCATCCTGCAGGAAACAATCTCTCAAATATGTCTGAAGAAGCAGACCAAAAACCCTTATGCATTTTGCAGAGAATTCAAAACCTATGCCTAGGACCATAACAAATCCATCTCTGCATTTAATTTAACTACTTACAAATGCCTTTGCTGAATGTTGATTTACAACCTTTGGACAATTCAGAATATTCTATTTCATTCTGAACCCAAAGAAAGCATCAACAGAGGAGAAGAGGTGAAGGTTTTTTATCACCTAAGCTCACCCCTAAATAGTTAATGTAGTTTCTGCATTATTTTCATACTGAAGCATGGAACCTCTAGTTTTCAGGTGGGTTTCAGGAATTTTCCAAAAACTGGGAGGTAGACACTGTGACTGTATCCTCACTCCAAAACAGAATAAGATTTGGCCAAACATATTAATTCCAGAGACAGACAAGATACAGGCCACAAGAAGGCTCAACAGAAAAACTGGTCCATGAATTTTAAGTCATAGTATACCAACTGCAACTACTCAGTATCACAAGGTGTTAAAACAAGGACCTGCATTTTTAAAATTCAAACTAAAAAACAATCTGAACATTCAAAAAACAATCAGTTTCAACCCACGGTTTGTAAAGAACTACATCAGTTTTATTCTACTACAGTAACATGCAAGTACATACCTGAAAATTAATCATATCCCAAAATCCATCCAGGTCTGTACATGTTGTTTCTTTTTCACCTCGTTTAAATTCACAGTTATCAACCAGGCCTTCAAACTGTTTGAACCTTTCTCCCATGAGCAGCCTTGTCTGACCAACTGTGGTGCGGATCAGGTCTTTAGCTGGTAGCAACAAGGAACAAAATAATACAGGACATCTTGGATAAATAAGTGTTTGAGGAGTCTGGAATTTGTTGTCCCACCTACTGCAAATCCACTGTTCAGTTCAGATGGAGCTTCCCTGTCCACTGAACTGTTCCAAACTTGCTTCTTTCAAAAAAAAAATTACTCTCTCAAGTCTTAAAGATATGCATTGCTAGAGTCATCTTTGCTTTCCCAGATAAGGGCACTTACTGCACATTAAAAACTAATGTTATTTTTAAAAAATAGCTTGGTTAAAGTTCACACATTTAAATACACTTCAGACTGGCAACAGAACAACTACTTTGATGTGCACTTTATTCACTTTATCAGTCACCACCACATCAAGTGCTACACAAATTTTAGTAACAGGAGACTTTTTGTCTTAGGGCAGATACAACTTTAAACTTTCTCTAGCACAGCTTTGCACTTCTTATTTTTTTTGCTATTTTGCAAAGAGCAGATACATGTCCTTCCCTCTGACCCATTCAGCTCCCATAACCCCCATTCTAATGCCTACTGCAGCTCACTCTTACCATCCTCTGGAATGTCCAGCTCAAGGTTTCCTTCCCACTGGAGGCACTGAGACAGCAGCCTCTCTGTCTCAGTCCGAAGAATGTTTCTGAAGATACAGGGAGAGAGGAAAAAAATAAGGATTTGGAGAATTTCCTGACTTGTGGCTGTTAATGGTTACTATCCTTTTGCTTTCAGAGAAGACAGAGTCTTTGATCAGAAGCTATTAGATTGTTTTACTTTGCTGACTGGTGAGGTGCAATTTCTACTGCTTTCAAGCTCATGATCCTTAGGACCAGTCTCCAGAATTTTATATTCACTCCTTGCACTGAAGGTACAAAAAGGAAGACAGGAATGTGTGCTTGCTCAGGTCACAGCTGACAGGCATCAACCACCATTAAATTCAGCTGATCTTTAGATGATGTCTCATTATTCATATTAAGAACTTTCAAATGGACATCAGGGAAGTGAAACAAGTGAACCCAAACCTGAAATAGGGCACATCATGCTCTTGTTCTCTTGTATCATCTGACTTCACTGAAAGTGCTGTTGAGAGAGGAGTTTGGTTTGATCTCTGAGTGGAAGTTCTCTCATCTGATTCACCTGCTGAAAAACATGAAGGGAATTTGTTCAGGATCTGGTGATTATTAAAAGCATTAGAATAAACTAAATGTGAACTTCCTACCTTCTTTTAAATTTGTGGTCATTTGCTCTTCTTGAATGCCTTTAACAGCAGGTGAAGCTTGACTTTTTAAATTAGGCTTTTGTGCTTTAGTTTCACTGGATTTTTCAAATATTTTGCTGGAAACAAAGAAAAGTACATTTAGCTATGACACATGGAGAAAATGACATCAAATATGGCCAAATACACAGAAATGCACAGCTTAGAAGGCAAACCTCCACACAACACTAGAGAACTCAAATAATAAATTAATAAATCTGTGCAGATATAGGGCAGAGTCCCTGACAGCTCCTCCTAAAGCATGGACAGAATTATGGATTATATCCACATCTGCTGTTGCTTTAAGTCTACATTTAAGCAGTGATAGAAGCCATGAGGATCAGGTGTTAGAACACCACAACACTTTGTTACAAAGTGAATCTCTCTACAGACAAATGGTTTTTGCATCCCCACACGGAGGTTCCCTTGCATTTTAGGCCCCATTAGAAGGAAGAGTCTTACACTGAAGATTCTGAAAAATTCCAGACAGCACTGGGTGTCAAAAAAGCATTTGCCCTTGAAGGAGACATGGGTGTCACACTGTAGGTTGCTAATCCACTCAGAGGCTTAAACACAAAGTTTTGAGGTGCAAAGGAACGTGTTCTGGGTCTCCTTGGAGAAGAACTGTTGCTTTCCACTGAAGTTTGCTCCTGCTGAAGTTCTACTGGCACTGAATGTTTGGAATCTGCTGCAGAACTTTTCACCCCGGGATCCACTCCAGCATTTGTCTCTACTTTATGTTTAGAAGAAATTACCTGTAACAGCACAGACAGACAAATCCAATCATCCAATCGATCATGTGTTTGCAATAAGCATGGGCTGTATTATGAGTGTCTGAAAGCCATCAGGACAGGGAACAGCTTAAGGTAAGTCAGCTCCTACAACAGCACACCTGTACAGAAGTGATGAGTTACCAAAAAGTCCAACCATTTTTGACACCTGCAAATCATTCTAGAGACAAAAGTAACACTTCACTGCGAAGAATCCAAGAATCCACTCCAGGGACTGAAGCAGAACACCTCAACTACCAAAACAATAATTAAAATTAGCAAGTGCTTGCTCCCACTGCTAGAAAGACAAGCTTTAAGGTGATAAAATCCTCATAAGCAGAATTACTGGCTACAAATCCAACTAGTTTATACACATACTCCAATCCCAAGACTGAAAAACAAGCTGGTATAGGCTGATAGCTGAGGAATGCAACCCAAGACAAGTGCAGTTAGCACCACAGAATGTCATTAAAAGAGGAGAAAAAAATTTAATAATTCACATTCTTATGAGATGAATGACCAGATAGTCACACAGAACACATTTCTAAGATACCTAATTGAGATTGTTAGCTCAAGCCAGCCAGAAAAACTTTGGGTGTTTTTCAAGAAAATATGCATCTTCAATGCACTGAAAGTCTTGTTATACTTTAGTCACCCCTGCTAGGAATGTAAACCTTGAATTTTGCTTTTAACCAACCTTTTCCAATGGGCTGCCTGTGGTTACAGCAAGAGTTTACTGGCAGGGACTCCTGCCTGTGAAGAGGTGCTTGTGCAACAAAGATAAAAGTGCTCTCACCTCCTGTTTGGGTGTGATTGCACAATCTCAAGCACACTAGAGCACAGCTGCAGTTACAGGAACAAGGTGGAGATGGGAGGTGTGAGAGGGAAGGGTGGAGCTCAAAGAAAGACGAAATCATGGACAGCTCTTGCACAGAACTGTCTGCACATGAATGCATAAAAAATTCTCCAAGTGATGCCTTCAGTTGTAAATCATGCAGAGAATGGCATTCTAGCTTGCAGAGAACAGCATTTCCAGCTTTATTTTTTGGTGGTTCAAAACCTAAAATGGTGTTTATTTCTTAGCTTCTAGAGTCTCATATCATTACCTGAGCAGGAAAAGGATCCATTCAGAATGCACTTCAAAAAGGAATGAACTGCACAAAATTTACAGCTGTTTGATTAAATCAGCAAAGCAGCCTTTTTTTTTTTTTTTTGACTAGTTAAAACATCAGGTATATGTCATGTAAGAACTTCTTGTCTATGGTAAATCATTGTCCAGATCTTGATTAGTAATCAAATCATCCATCAATCACATCCATATCCACAGTGAGATTCTGGGGGTTGCCCTGTGAAGGGCCAGGAGTTGGACTTGGATGATCCTTGTGGGTCTCTTCCAACTCACAGTATTTTCTGGTTCTATACAGGCACTAAACTTGATCTTAATTTTAAAAATACAGCAGTATAAATACTTACAGCTCCTGCCCAAATTCTCATTTATTAGTGAAATTACTACTTCTATGCTTGAACACTTCAGCTACAATGACACAGTTACTGGCTGTTAAATCAGTTTTACTACTTTTCCATTTCAACTATTACATGACCTACCTTTGTGGTATCAGGTTTGACAGCTTTCTTCTGCTTTCCTGCACTTGCTGCCTTTCTCTGTGACTGGTTACCTACAAAAGAGACACTCCCAGAGGTCAAAAAGGCATCTGATTAATGTAATCTTTCACCAAAACACTGCCACAAAAATCCAGTTGCTAAAGACAGGGAGAAACTCCTTTTATTTCTTGGGTGGGAGGTGGCTAGAGGGAAGAAAAAGCATTGCAAAAGTATATTCAAAAGAAAACCTGGCCTAGGATTTAACAGCCTATTAATAGATGTATCACCAAGAAAACAATTCATTAAGTCATCAATCTTTAGATGTTGTCATATAGTAAAAATAAAAGTCACCTTATTTCCTTAAAGGTTGAATAGAGTGTCAAGCCAATTTGAGTTTAAATTTTTAATTTCTACATGGCATAGGAATTCTGTTGGTGTATTGAATTCTAGTAAACAGGCCAACATGGACAAAGAGAAATTCCTAATCTGAAGAACAAAGGCTCTCATCTCTTCCAGAGATGTGTCTGCTCTTGCTCACACATTTAATAATCATATGGCCATAAAGTCATACACCAACAAGGCAAATCTTCACCAGTTCTGGCTTTGTTCTTGGAGTTTGTAATTACCATGTGGACATAGATGCTCCACACTGATGGGTTTTGTGGCAAACTGTACAGTGTTGGTTTCAACATCTTGATGTAGATATTGCAATGCAGTTCCAGACAAGAGTCTAAGTGATACAGCATTTAGTCCTTTTCTTAGATGATAATTTGGCATGACTTAAATGCAGTCTAAGGTACAGCTGAGCTACACAACTCTGCCTCACTTACCAGCAGTAGCAGCTGTTGGTTTCAGCACCTGCCTGGCTGCAGAGGCAGCTGCTCTGGTGACTCTCACATTTGGGGCTGGCTGGGCTGTCTGCAACACTGCAAGAGAGATTAATCCCAGAGATTCCAAGTTAAATAAGGAGCTGCACTCAGGTAATAACTGGAAGTTTACATTTTGTAGAAATCAGAAAAGTGCACCAGCAGTTATCAGGGGTTTGCCAGAATGAACAGGGTTGGGTGTTTTTTTGGTCAGTTCAGGGCAATCAGCACAGCTTGGCCTTGGCATCCAGGCAATGCACTGAGAGATCCTGACTGAAGGTGGTTTTACTCTACAGGTCCATCGAGGTACCAGTGTGCTTGAAGCCACGCACAAAGCTTAAGGAATGCTTCCCAAGGCTCCCTGCAGTCAGAGTCAACACCATTCCTGCTTTACAGATGAAGTTTTCTGGAGTAATAACTTTGCCATGGTTATTTGCACAGCTGGAAACTTGAGCAAATCAGTGCTGTAACAAAGTGATGCCCTGGCCATTATATGAAAGATTTCCAAGGTCAGAATTTAATGCAATCTAACAAAGTACTCTTAAGACTAATTGCCTCTGAAATATTTTATAAAACATGACAAGTTCATGCACCGTATTACCCATCTTAATCATTTTCATCTTTGTAATTTAGCACTGTTTCTAATAGGCTTTTAAAATGACAGAGTTTTCCTGCCCAGACAAATTTCACAGGAGCTCTTTATTCCATACTCTGCTTGTCTGAAATCCCCATTTGGTTACTGTTAATGCTATTCCTGTCTTTAATGTCACACTGTGATTCTGTAGAAGCTAGGATGAAAAGTAAGGAAAAAATTACTGGATAAATAACTTCAACATTGGATTTATCAAACATTCACTTCCCAAATATTTTTAGATTGGTGTTTCATAGAACACAGAATGGTTTGGGATGGAAGGTACCTTGAGGATCAACTCATTCCAGTCTCCCTTGGAGTTTAAGTACATATAATGCATATCCTTGATTCAGTACAAAAGAAATAACCAAGTCTAGTGGACAACCATTTTTCAAAAATCAAACATTTTAATTGTTATATCAAACACTAATAATACATCTTTTCAGTATTCACCAAAGGCACTGCTAAATAACGGTCTGTTGCTGCTGATTTTATTAGATTAATGATGTGAAAGTAATTTCACTCTAAATCACAGAATATCCTGCATTAACATCAATATTCCACATGACTTGGCTGTATCTACTTAAGGATATCACAGGGCTATGAGGAAGAGTTTCTGATCCAAGGTATTCTAGTCCCTTAAAGGTGGCACAAGCTGGTTTTTTGAGTGCTGGTTTCTTAAGAAATATCTGTAATTGCAGCACAGAAAGCAACAGACACAGAAGGCACTTGCTCTTCTGTAACAGCAGCAGTCACTACCTGTGACATTCTTCTAGAGGCAAACAGAAACCTCTGCCCAGTTCCAGGAGCTGAGGCAGCTGGCAGTTGTGCACTTTGCCTACTGACCTGTTTCTTTTCCTTCTCCCAGGGGGAATAATCAATAACCAGGACTGTCAGGATCCTGCATTCCATTTCCCCCAGCCTACGGAGGCAACGAGCTCTTGTGACCCCTAAAGCCACACATTTGATAATGTACCAGCTGCTGCCCTTGGTAGGAATGGCCATCTTAAAATCTCCTTGCTTCCTACACCCAAAAATGTTGTACTATGGATCTTTCCCCCAAAACACCCCAACTTTCAGGTTCAGATAGACTTCCATACCTTTCTCTTTTTCAGCCACTTTGACTGTATTCATCTGTTTGTGTCCTGCCTGTGTGGGGCGCATGCTCTGCCCATGGACACTGACCTACAAGAACAAAAGCAGGTTTTTAGTGAAGTCTCAAATTTCCAGAAGTTCAGCAGCCCAATTTCTTTCCTCATCTATCTATCCTAGATTACAGTAAGGGAAAAAGTCAAATAATTTGGCACAGGGGGCTTTAAAAAGTAGAAAGACATTAAGGATAAATAAAATAGATTGGTTATGGGATATGTTAACATGCTTTATCAAACGAGAAATTGTCAGAAAAAAAGAGAAGAAAAATGTTTAAGCATTTAAGTATCTTGACAAAGTTGACTGAAACACAGATCACACAGATCCAGAAAACCTGTGCTCTTCTCTGCTTGTAACTATCTAATCAAACTTGTAAAGATACTACCCTGAGTCTGAAATTGCATCCTTTGCTCTAAATTTATTCACTGAAGTTACATATATAAAAAACAAACCGCAGAGGACTTAGATGCAGTTGGTATCAGAGTTGGTATCATAGTTTTTCCTTCTTGGATCTTGGCTTTTGATCGAGTAATCCTTCCAGAGAAAGCAGGAGCTTCCTGGAAACATCCCCAAGGAAACAAGAGTTAATACACTCCTTTTCCCCCTGAGAGACTGAACAAGAAGCATAAATGTGGAAAACAACATGTCTGTGCAAAATGGGTCAAGTGTGTAATCTGGAAAGCTTCCAAAGCTGAGTTAACTAAATATGAACAAGTTGCTAGTTCTAAAATAACATAGCTCTTTCATTTGTGGATGAATCATTTCAGTTTTTGAACTGAACATAGTCATAAATACAAAAATCTACATATCACTACAGCAGTATCTCCAGCTTAGTTTAAAAAAAGAGAATGAGCCAAATTACTCCCTTATCATAACAAATATTAATAAAGCATTTGCAATATAAATAGCTTATTTGGAATACCATACACATCTTGTATACAAACAGCAATTTAAATGGAGCACACAGGTATAACTGATTTAGATATTAATTACTAATTGTTACCTTGTCTCTTGGCTTTGCTACCACTGGTTCCTCAGGTGCAAGTGTAAGAAACCCAGGTGCAGCTGGTCTGTACAGCCCAACCTTGAACACCCCTTTCTTGGCTTTCTCTCTCTGCTCCTGCAGTTTGCGAAGCTCCTTCTCTTCTTTGTAGCGCTGGAGCATCTCCCTGCGCTCGTTCATCCTCTTGGTGGCTGCATTTGGGGCTTGCTCTGAAGCAGACATGGAACACAGACGTGGTATAAAATCATGAAGATGTTTTTGAGCCAACAAGAAAGTCAGAAACTTCCAATAAACTTTTCCAAGAGGAAAGAAGAGGGAGGTAAGTCAAAGAGCAGAAGAACTGTCTGGAATCCCTAAAATTGTTTTAACCCTTCCCACTAAAAGGGAATTCAATGGAAAATTTCAACTTACAAATAGACTTCTCCAAATACCCACCTGAGGATTACTGTAAATCCATTCCTATTTTACAGGGAACTGTAAATACCATTTCTTGCAAGGTTGCTAGTATGAAAGTTAACACTTCAGTCACTTATTTATACATTTCTACCAGTTTCTCTATTCAAACACTTGCAATGTCATTGAAAGCTGAGCTTTGGGTCAGCTTTAGATACCAAAATCTGCCTCAGGTTGAGGATAAATGAAGCAGAAGTTTTACAGAAGAATAAAACCTTAAGAGACTCCAAACTTGAATTATGTCTACCTGAAAAATTAATATCCACTTAAAGTTGAAATTTTTAAAATATAATCAAGAGACAATTATTAAATTTCTTATTTTATATGATTACATATGGACTGCACTCCAATAATCTTCAGAAAAGGGTCTATCCTCCAAAAATCTTCTGCTATCAAAATAATACTAAAGGTGAAAATATTTTTTTAAAAGCCTGTTAGCATTTTAAAATATTAACTTAATTTCTTAGACCACAAGCATCCAGGAAAGCCAGGAGGCAGAATTCAGCATATTTGCAGGCCCTATTTTCTAACAGAAAAAATAAGTTATCAAAACCTAGCCATTTTCAAAATAAAATCCTACTGTGCCTTTATCCATTAATAATTTTATACATAATTATTATATACAATTGCCCATTGCTAAGTATAACTTAAGCACATGACAGACATCAGTTATATGTTAGATGGTATTTTTGATTGGAGTTTTTCACATCTTAAAGGACAAAGCAATCATAAAGGCACTTCCTATTGAATATTAATAACAAAATGCATTCTTCCTTTAGCTGCTGCAGCCAAATCAGAGCAAAGCCTCATCCACACCACCCGAGCAGTGAGGAAGGCACAGCTGTATTAAGATTTTATTTCCTTGATTTTAACACTTGGAAAGGCTGATAAACATTTTTGTCAAATTAAAATGTTGGCTGCTATAAGGTTTCTGTGATAACATTACTAAACAGACTTAAAATTTTTAACATTTAAAAAAAAGGTCTATAGCAAGTATTTACTTACTCTGTTTCACACTGCTGTTCTCTTGAGAGCACAGGTCCCTGGTTTCTTTGAGCTCAGAAACTCCCCTGTCCTTGGAGAGCTGAACATTGACATCTGCCAGCCCGAACTGCCGGCCCTTTTCGAAGAGTTTGTGCCTGTTCTCCTTCTGAAGGATGGATTTCCTGCGGGCAACCTTGGTCCTGAGGGCTTCTGTACTCAAATCTTTTTTGTATCGACTGGCAAACTGGGAGGTAGCAGCCATCCTGAGGACCTTAGACAACAATCATAGTGATTAGGAAAACACTGTCATGGTTTGTTTTCCATTTTTGCTAAAGTTTCCATGTGAGCAAAGCCCTGAATTGTTTGCTTCTGTTGTGACCAGAGAAAATTCATATGACAATTTTAGTAATGACTCTTTCAGCAATTTCTCATTATTTTTATTCATTCCAGGGACCAGTTTGGCTGTCGAGTGGTCAACAAGTCTGACACAGAATTAGGAGAGGACACTGCACCCATGCCTGGGATTGGCTGGGCTGCTTTCTCCACAGCTGTTTAACACATTAAGGAGATGAGCAAGTAAATGACAAGGCTGTAGGACAATACTTGGAAGCAACATTCCATTTAGATTAGACCTATCTGATAGCAAGGAATTTTGTCATTGCTAAGAGTACTCAGAACCAGGATGTTTCCAGGATGCAACTGCAATACAACAGTGGTTATTTCAAGCAGCATTTTCCCATCTTTTTTAACCTGAGGAAGCCTTAAGCCAATTGTTGGTTGGTTTGCACTTGCTATGCTAACAACTCCTAAAGGGGCTACAAGGGAGCTGAGAGAGACTTTGGGCAAGGAATGGAGGGACAGGACACAGGGAACGGCTTCCCACTGCCAGAGGGGAGGGGTAGATGGGATATTGGGAAGAAATTCTTCCCTGAGGGTGGGGAGGCCCTGGCACAGGGTGCCCAGAGAAGCTGTGGCTGCCCCTGGATCTCTGAAAGTGTCCAAGGCCAGCTTGGATGGGGCTTGGAGCAATCTGGGATAGTGGAAGGTGTCTCTGCCCATGGCAGGGGGTGGGAGGGGAAGGGCTTTGAGGTCCCTTCCAACCCAAACCATTCTGGGGGTTCTATTATCCCCTGCATCCCCACTGGAACCTGTCTTGCCAAGGGTTTTCCACCTCAGCCAGGGTCTTTCAGACATCTCATCTTCCACCACTTACAGAAAACAGCTTTATAGTAAGCAGGGTGACACAGCTAAACTAAACACCCAACAGTTATTAATTAATTGGTAATTTAGCCATTTACTAAGGTTCTTCATTTCAGGACAGCAAGCTCTGATCAAACTGAAGGATCTATTAGTGAACTAGACTGAAAAGCCTTGACAATGGGTGTGCAGGATTTCTTAAAGCTCATCCCCTTCCCAGCTATGTGCTACCAAAAGCCAAAAACTCAACCGGCAGCCTAACTGGAAAACCCAAATGTTATAAAGTAAAAAAAAAAAAAAGAGACAAAATAGAAATAACACAGAAATAAACTCCATATACTTATGGGGAAAGAAGCAGTCAAGGAGATAACCTGCTGGAAGAAGGAACACAGAGCAAGCCTGGTCAGATGCCATCAGTGCTGGCAGTGGCAGCTCCCTGTTCCCCACTGCACAGAAATGTTCATGCAGGGGGGAACTCACAGAGCACCAACAGCACCTGCACAACCTCCTAGAACTGCCCAGAACAGATGCTGCACAGAAACTAAATAGGTGCATTTTGCTCTTTTTTTTCTGAGATGTTCAGTGTTGCAGGAGAGTAAAGTGGTCAGTGGAAGTTAGAGAGCAGAGGGGAATAAAAATCAAAACACAAATCAAGGACTAGATCTCTTTCACACAATCCTGGAAGAGATGGTCCATGCCAGCACCACCTGATTTGTGAATATCTCTGGGCTTCACCCTGCACCTTGCATTGCAGCTTTCAGAAATTGATTAAAAATGCCAGTTAATGATGACTGTAAAAACCTCCACTTCAGTTCATGGGTCGTATTTGCCCAGCTTTATGTTTAAGTGATTGAGGGAGGTTAATTCACAAGCATCTCCAATAATCATATTTGAACTGATCCTGCTAGTAATTACAGAATTAGTCATTACAGATTTGTTAGCAATTACAGATCTTGTTAGTAATTACATGGCATTACAGAAAGCCATGAAGAAAACAGTGGGAATACATCTCTACTACCTGTGTCCTAGAAACAGCTGGTTTTTGAGCCCAGTGGATGAAAAACATTCCTCAAAGCAGCAGTTTAGTCTCTCCACACATCCTTTTTCAGGACAAACTTCCTAAATTTACCCTCAAACACGTTCTTTAAGTACAGCAATCCTTTCAAAGTGCATGCACAGTTTTTAACCTTGATGGTAACACAACCTATATTCCCAGAATATACATTGTTATCTATCAGGCAAGCTTTCAGACAGCTGCACCTGCCTTAAACACTGATAAACATCTAACACTTTTAAAGGGGTTTTATGTTCCACCTCCTACTTCTAATATTTTCCTAGGTATGTACTGAAGTACAAGTCCACTTAGGACTTCTCCCATTTAAAAGTTCCATGAAGAAGTGATCCATATTTCAGCAAGAAATCCTGTAGAATGAATCTTACAGATGAAGATGGCAAATGTAATAAAAGCAGAGAAACAGACAGAGCTTCCCAGAAATGCATTCCCAGTTCAGGAGGTTCCCAGTTATCTCTGTGGTCTCATTAAAAATGAGTGGCATGCTCAATATCCTAAAGACGTATTTAGGACAAAAATACCTGTTTCCTCTTCTTCCCAGGTTACTGTTCCCGTAGAGTATCTTGCCCAAACAAGACCCTGGAAGATTAATTGGTATTTAAATTGGCATAAACTCAACTAAAGACTATAAGCAAGAAAGGGACAGAGGGCTTACACAAAAGATTTGTGACTGGCTAAGGTATAGCACCAAAAATTAAAGCTGAAAATGTATTTTGATAAATAACAGCGAAGAGACACTTCTGACCAGCAACACCCTAAGAACTAAAGGGCAATATGAGCATGGAAACATTTAGGTGCTTTTAGTCTGAATAGTGAGCAAACAGAGCCGGAGAAGCAAATATCGCTACATTTACAGCAGGAACCCGTTAAGTTTAGAGACTGAGTAAAACCTGGACTCAACGGTTTCGAGCGGGGCCTCGGGGGTCGGAACAGCCTGTCGGGCACAGCCCCAGACCCCGCTGTGCGGGGCCGCCCCAGCATTGTCCCTTCTTTCCCTCTCCCGACAGCGCCTCAGGATGTTCCCACCCCAACTCAGAGAAGAAGCATGCTGCCAGCCCACCGCCAGGAGAGACCCCCCCACGCCGAGTCCCCCTACGGAGCCCACTGCCTGGGCGACAATGTCCCTCCGACCCCTGAAATCCCGTCCCGGGCACCCAAAATTCCCCCCGAGACCCCCACACCCCCCCCCGGGCCGGCCATTACCTGCCCCAGCGCCGCGCGCCCCTCAGCCCCCTCCGCGCGCCGCCCCGCCTCGCTTTCAAATCTCACCCGCCAACGCTCATTGGCCAGCCCCGGCCCGCCGGCTCCCATTGGCCCCACGCGCGGCCAATGATTGGCAGCGCCGAACACAGGCAGCGAGCTGCCTATTGGCCCCCCAATGGCAACGCTTAATGTCCATTGGCTGCCCGGAGCATTTCCCCGCCCC
>VXAC01000514.1:268149-309561 GCA_013399225.1 Rhipidura dahli
TTGCGTAACGCGCCCGTCCCACGCGTGGCCGGGGGGTCCGAGCCCCCCTGCTTTCCGCGGGTCAGTCTTTTCGCGGACCTTCTTTTAAAAACAGCCCCTTCCCCCCTCCCAAACCGCGTATTTTCCCCCCAGATTTTGGTCTCCTGAGTTGCGGTCACTTCCTGCTCGTGTTTTTCTGCACGGCTTTCCCTGTGGTTCATACATCGATCAGCCCTTCAGAAGGGAGGGGTTGTGAACTCGCTAAACATAAACAGTGATCCGAAAAGAGCTTTAATGGTTATTAGATATGGTGATAATTCTGGAATAACGCCTTCACGTGGGGATGGCGTAAGAACCTAAGGAAAGGTTAAAAGTACAATTACAGTGGAAGTGATTTCTTCTCGGAATTACTTCCTCCAAGGCCTTACTCGAAACAATAAGCGTAGCTTTTAATTTCTTCAGTAAACCGAGGTTATTGACTTGTGCCATGCGGCTCCCGGTTGGAAAAATCTGCTTGGATCAGCCGGAGAAGTGGGTCTGAGGCTCGTCCTGCGAGGTGCTTCGTGCAACGCCCAGCAGCCGCGTGTGTCTCTGCTCAGTTTTTAAATAACCGGCTTGGATGGGGCTGTAAAGCTCAGCCCCAGCAGCCCGGAGCGTGTTGCGGGCTGTAAAACCCGCCTGCGAGGCTGTGTAAGTACTCCAGGGACCGGCCCTGCCCTGCTGGGCGCTGTCCTGGCCGTGCCACAGCGCTCAGCATCCAGTTTTGGTGGCTGGAGATATCCAGGGGAGCCGTGGAACAGGCGAACGTGCGGCGCAGGCTCCAGCCGAGAGTCTTAATGAGTGTTTGCGTAGTGCTTCGTGTTTTCTCGGATGAAAGGTTTTACATAATTGGCCATTATAATTGTCTGTCACCCCTAGAGTAGAGTCCAAAAAAAAAACCCACCCTAAAAAACAAGCATGGAGATAGGTAGTTGTCTTAAAAGTCCAAAGTCTAAATGCCTGTAGGTCGTGAATGTTGTTACTGCTCAGTGTGGAGGCAGTAAAATGACTGATTGAAAAAAAAAAAATTAACCTAATTCTGTCCTCCTTTTGAGCCATTTGATCAGCATCATTGGGACAAACGACATCCTGCTTGTGTTTGAGCTGCTTGTTCTTTGGTGCCCAGAAGAATTCCTAATGTGACTCTGGTTCTATCGGTGTTAATGTTGGGTTTTGTTTTTTTTTTTTTTTCCCCCTTTGAAATCGTAACTGGAAGCCTTTTACAGTGTTTTGATTCCTTTTTAATAAATGGCTAATCCCTTGCTGCAGGGGATGGGAGTGTTTTGAACGCAGCATTTTTGGGTCCTGAGGGGAGGGGGAAGGGAGCGCCTTGTGTTGCTTTCCAGCAGCCATCCGCCTTCCCCCAGCCTGAGTGAAAGGGTCTTATTGACTGATTTTGAAGGTAACCTGCCCAATTCTCCTCTTACATGCTGAAACCCATAAATTTGCTGTAGCACAGAGCCTTTGAGTGGAAGAAATGGAATGTCAAGGAGCCTGGGCTTCATCAGGAGCAGCCTGCTAACAAAGGCACTGTCTATTAATTGCATGCTGCTTATCAAAATCTCCCCTCGTAATGACAAAGTAACAATTTAATAGGTGTGAAAAGTTGTGGGATTTGATTTAATACCACTGTCTTAAGATCATCCTGCACACTCAGTATGACTAAGATGTTGCTTTCGTATTTTACTGGAGAGCGAGCAGAGGCTAAGGAGAAAGCTGGGGATGTTTCACTTGCACTAAATGCTCTTTAAAATCTTTTCTCCGTTTGGAAGAAGGATTGTGAAGAACTGTGAGTGGCTTGTTAAGTGCTGAGCTGCAGCTGAGTGACTTAAAGGTTATAAAACATCTTTCTGTGTCTCTTAAATTTGGAAGCTCATCTTGAAGCTTGTGCTGTGGGTGTTTATCACAGTGTTCACAGAGACTGGTCTGTAGCTCCCGTGTCAGGAAGGACTGTGGTTTTGGGGCATGGAGGTGCCAAGTTAGGTGTGGGAGATGTGAAGTCGAGTACTGTGTAGTGGATGCACGACGCTGCCGAGGTAATAACGCTCCCCGAGGTTCCAGGTGTCAACACCTCCATCGCAATGTGTTATTTTCACTTCTTGCTGCCCTGTAGCATAACCAAACCAGCATTTTGGTATAATCCTCACACAGAGGTGGTTGTATTCCCAGCAGAGAGGGCATATTTCAATATTCCTATTGGAGGTTTGAGACCAGGTTTCAGAGAAGAGAGCGGCTTTTCTTGGACCTGATGGTTGAGCCTGTAAGGAAAACACAGGACTGATCCTAAACCTATCATGAAAGATAATGTAGCCTGGGAAGCATCTCTCTTGCCCTTGTTTGCTGGGATTTTCTGTCTCTTGTGGATTATTTGGTCATTGGATTTATCACTGGATGTTCCTATCTATAGATTTGAGCTTTTGAAGGAAATACTGGTTTAGTGAAAGTCGTGGGTTAGAGATCCTCTTCCCAGCTCAGTAAGCTCTGTAGGAAGGAGGGCACAGGAATGCTGCTTTGGTATGTGTGGCTGCTCCAGTTTTATTTGCACCATATTTTACTGGCTTTGTTTTCTAAGCTATTTTGATTCTGTTAACTTATTAAACCTAGAATCTATTAGTCAGTGTGACAGCCTTCTTTTAATGTATGGTTGATGTCCTTTTTTTTGATGTCCTATTTTCACCCCAAAAATATGAAACAGAATTATTATCCATAGTTCAGATTCTGCCTGTAATTGTGGGATTTGTATTTGGAATTTGCATTTTAGTTGTGGAATCAGTGTTTATTCCCCAAATAACTTTTTTTTGGCTTTGTTGTGGAAGCAGAATATCTGCTATATCACTTTCTAATCCTGCTGTTGCAGTTTTATGCCGAGAGCACAACTGGAGCTGTATTTACCACTGTAGGCATGGTGGTTGGTTTATTTAACTCTTTTGGGTGTCAAGCACAAGAGAAATGGCAGCAGGACTGGCTGGTGTAGGTACAGGATGAGCATCAGCGGTACCGTGACCTAGCTGCCCAAATTTGGGTGTCTGCAGCGTCATTGCAATGGGTGTCAGGGAGAGATGGATTAAATATAGCTCAGGTGTGCCCCAACATGTTGCAGCTGCTCCTCCCATTGCAGTACAGGGCTAATAGGAATGTTTACATAGATCACCTTCCCACACATCCCAGGTTCAACCACTTCTTTGGTAGCAAGTCGCTGCTGGGCAGCAACATGACTGCTCAGAGCTGTTTGGAGAGTAGAAATACACTACAGAGCCATGCAGAAATGGCTGTAATAAATTGTCAGCTTTAGAAAAAATATTTAGAAGTGGCTGACTGGTATCTTGGGGTGCAGAAATAATGCTTTTTTTTTTTTAAAATTCTGTGCGATTAAAAAATAATCCTGCTTTAGAAGCTGCTCTATCTGCAGTTCACAGCGAAGTGATGGCATTTGGGTAGCAGGGAGGCAGAATTCCTGCCAGTTAAAATCTTGCTGTCCTAATGTGCCTTTCCATGCAGTGCTTGGAAGCTGATATACAGTGTTCTTCTGCCTTGCAGCAAAACAACTAGTGATTAAAAATTCAGCAGATGCTGTGGTTCACTTAACTACTTGTTCTTGCATCATTCAGGTCATATCACACAATTAATGTTGCTAATGTTCAATCTAGCTTTTTTTTTTTCCTCTAAGAATGGAAATTATCTGAACTACCATGGGATTTACAGAACTGTTTTGGCAGGAATTGGGCTATGCAAAGTAAGTTATTCAGGACTGTTTTTGCCCTTCCCCTAACTTGGGGAATCTTCTTTTGATTTCAGAAATATTATTTGTTCATTCCAGACAGGGCTGTAATTTCTGCAGCTTTTTTGTCTTTAAAAATCAAAGTGTTTTCTTTTGATTGCTTTGAGATAAATGAGACTCCCTGGATGAGAAGGAAGAGGGGGAGAGCACGATAGGTGTAAGTGCTTGCTTTCTTACTTAAACGCAGTGTTTCATTTGGCCACAGAAGTATTTTTCTAAGAGAGTTCTCATTTTGTTGCGGGCAGGGTTTCTGCTGCTTTCAGTACATCCTGCACAATTTTGGTTAATAGCATTCAGTCCAGGGTGTCACTTACTTGACTTTCGAATTAGCATTAAACTTTACCTTCCCCTCCCTGTGTTCCTTTAATTATGTAAGTTTTTGGTTCTTTTTGTAACACACACACACAGAGATTCCAGCAATCTTTTCTGGGCTGCCTGAAAGTAATACTCATGTAGGAAGAGACATGTAGTTTGTTTTCACTTCTTTCGCTAATTTTCTGCTTGGGAGCTGGTGTTTAAGAAGCTTATCCACTTTCTTGGTGATCAGTGCAGTAACTTGCTTTTGGTTGCCCTCCCTGCACCTTCTCAAGACTCTCCTACTGCTGCTGCACTGGGAGATGCTCCTGGGTGGTGTCCCCTAAACTGGATGGATGTGTTGATAAGAACACAGCTCGTGCTGTTCTAAGAAAGATAAAAGGCAGAGAAAAATTGCTGGGTCTTTCAGTGTCTTTGAGGGGAGCTCGCTGTGGTGGGGCAGCTCTGGGTTTGAGGATTTGAGAGAAACTGAGTTGAGAATATGGAACACAGGTGGTCTATTTTGGTCAAGGGCACAGGCAAGGTTCAGCCCTCGCTGGAGAGCTGCAGAGCTTGGGGGAAGGTTGTGTCTTTTTAAGTGTGAGGTGAGGGGCAGATCCTTACCAGGAATGGAAAAGGTGAATTTGTATTTCAGTGTATGATGGGTACACCCATGAACCAGGTATTGGAGAAGTAATGGGCAAAGCCAGGAGCCTTTGTTTACACTTCTGTTTCGACTTGCAGTTTGGGTGACTTTTTGTGATCTGTCAATTAGCACATCAAGAGGATGTAGTTTTAGTCAAGGCAGACATTTTTCTTTGGAAAAACCTGTTTGGACTATTAACTCTAAGTGTACTTTGAGAGAACTTGTCTCAACCAAGTTGTCAGCAATCAGTTTGAAAAATGAAGTCTTAAATATGTAAACCCTCCCCCAGCCTCTTCAGTGTCCTGTTCAGAATGATGGAAAAGGATTCAGGCTGGCTTTTGCATATTCCTGCTTCCATGAATGCATGTATCCAATGTGCTGCACTTGCAGAATTGATATTCAGAATAATATGTTTAATCTTCAATTGCAAAAAAAAATTAGCTTCACACATAGCTAATTCCATCTGCTGGAGAAATAAGAGCAAGGCTAACTTCATCACTTATTTGGGACCTGCTTTTTGCTGTGCTAATTACTATGTATGAACTTTGGAAATTTGCATAATTTTTTGGCAAGCCTAAGCGGCAGCCATTTAATTTAGAATTTTTATTAACTTTAAACATCCCTAGCAACTCCTAAGCTACTTCTGGTTCATTTTGTGGTTTTGGTGTTTTACAGGGTTTGATTTGGAAAGCTTCAGTAGCTTCTTTTTCCTTCTCCTTGCAGTGTCTTTATATAAGCAACAGCAGCTTGCTGCCATTTCCAGTAACTTTCAACCTGCAACGTGACACAGAATTCCTTCTGTCATTCAGATAAAAAAAGGTATTGAAGTTAAGTTTTTACCAAAAAAAATAATTCTCAAAAAGTAAAATTAGAAGGTAGGTTTTGGTTGCTCTTCTGCAGTGTGAGAAGAGCACTTGAAATATTTCAAGAGTAGATACGTTTCCAAAAGTAACCTTGGGGAAACTGGGGCATGTCAAGTCTGGTCCTAATTCTGGTAAAAACTGGTCTTATGATGTGAATTTTTAAGCTCCAAAGAGTTTGGATGTAAATTCATCATTGCAGATAGCTACTAAATGTTCTTTCTTACTCTAAGGGTGTATTTTGACAAATTTTCAGCTTCCCAAGGTGTCTAGCCATGCCTTTTCCACTTAGTTTGCTTTTGTTTTTGTGACCTCCACCTCTCACTGATTTTGCTGGTTGGCAGTCAGTGGAGGCGTATAATCTGTAAAATATTGAAGCAGTTGGGATTTTATAGCAAAAAATACTGTCTGCTTTATTGGAATGCTGTCATTTGGAGTCAGCTGTTACATGCTGATTTTCTTTTGGAGGCAATAGACTGGATTAATTTTAAAATTTGAACTATTTGTGCCCACTTTCTGTCTCGGTACCATCAGAAACTTCCTATGTTGCTCTGTGCAGTTGCTCTCCTGAGTCTTTGTCCCTCTTTTCTCATCCCTCTTGCTCCGTTGGCCACTTAAAAATGCAGTTCCTTCCTCGTGATGAACTGGGTTATATTGCCAGACTCTTTAATTCCTCTCTAATTGGCAGAAAGCCAAGCATAAAATCTTCTTCATAAGTCACCCTAGAGGTTTCTTTGTATGTGCTATTATTTTCTTTGCGTGCTAACATCACTGAAAATACTTTTTCTTTTTTTTTTTCTTCTTTTTCCCTCCCCCCAAGTCTAGACCAGGCATAATTATGTTCATGTGTATGTGTAGGCTTGGGTGTTGCCACGCTGCAGCCCAGAGAGCAATTTGAAGTCCTTGGGCAGTTTAAGACCAAAATTTCTTGTAGCATCAAAGGCAGCACTATCCCCTCTGCATCTAGGGAGGTGAAATAATTTTCTGGTATATCTGAACTTCAAAGACAAGCTCATGGCTTGTGCCTCTGGTCTGGCTTTCTGAGATGTGTCATACTGGAGGCTATATTTTAAAAGGAGGATTTGGACCCTGGGTTCAAGCAGGACTTGTGCCTCAGTGATAGTGGCTGGTGTTGGATTGTGGATTCTGTTCACTGGTTCATGTGCTTCAAAGTTCTCTTTTCATTTATAAAGCTCTTGGTTGAGGTCTTTGTTCTGAGCTTCACCTTTATTGCAAAGTCTAAAAATCCTCTCCATCGAGAAGCCTTTTCTCTTGTCTTGGGCTTCTTAATGTTTTTGTGTCTTTAGAGCTGCTCTGCTTCCTCCCACCCTGACTCCCAAGGTTGAGACAAGCTCCCTGTGAACATACATGCAAAATCATGCCTTTTGCTTCTGCCATCATGTCTCCTGTGATTTTTCTCATTCCTTTTCCCTCCTGACCTTCTGCAGATGCTGGGGAGAGGAGGTTCCACAGCTGAACAATGAGGGCGTGCAAGGCATGGTACCTTGAGACAAGTGTCAGGCACTTGGTAAGGGAATTCTAAAAAAAACCCACCACCCTTAAGGAAATCTTGAAATTGCCTGAAAATGGGTTTATACACCACAATTTAACTATCAGGGCACCAGAACTTTCCAGCAGGTATGGGACAGACTCTTAGTTCCTTGCATTTTTTCACTTAATTTCCTCTCTAAAGAAGGATGACACTTTACCATTGTTTGTTTTTTTTTTTTTTTAAATGAGATAACTTTATCTTAATAAACAGATGAATGAAGTGATGCAAAGAGTGCTTGTTTTTGAGGCTGAAATCTCTGTTAATCTGCTGCCACTTCTGAAACTGGGGCTGTGGGAGGATTACTGATGGCAACGAATCCATCTTCCGTGGTGTTAAGGAAAAAAAAGAACCTCCCTGTATTTCTCTTAAAGTGCTTATGGATTTTTTTAGATGCAGTAGGACTGCAGATGTAGTCATATTAAAATATAAAACAACTCCCTTCGAGTTGGTCTTGCAGCAGAAGGAGTTGGAGACGTGACTTTGGTACAAGTTACTGGGAATTCTCTTTTTACTTTGCAGCCTGTGCTGTGGATGGGAGTCTGAGTCATGCTTCCTCCATGGATAGGACATGGGATGCCACCAGCAGTGGACTAAACCAGTTTTCCTAATGATTGCTTTGTTCAGCTTTAGCTACTTACGGGGCTGTTAAGATGGTGTCAGCTGATGTGTCAGCTGGAGGCCATGGGGTAAATTGTAGGATAAAGAGTAGTAGTTTACATGCCTTTGTAGCAAATGTCTCTGCAGCATTCAGCACACTCTTCTTGCCTTAAAAGGGATTTCTTTTTAGCCCTTTTCCCTCTTTGGAGTCTGTAGGTGTATGGAGCAAGGAAAGGGTTGTATATGGATTTTGTGAGGTTGACACGGCTTTGTCCCTGACCTGACTGAATTCAAGGAAGGGAAGGCACCAGTGCATCCTGCAGGGATGGCCCATTGTCTTTGGGAAAATGTTTTTAAGAAATTGGGAAGAACTTAGAAAAATGTCAAGGAACAAATAAAAATTGAGTGAAATTCACTCATGTGAGTGAATTCCACTGAGTGAGAGTTGTCACATCTGTAGCGGATCTATACAGAGCAAGTTTGTTCATGTTGCTTTAATAGTGGTTGTAAGGTTTTTTAAATTCAGTACTGATAGTTTTATTTTAATTTAAGGATTTGGGGGATGCCCCCTCTCCCCTAGCTCTCCCTTGTGTTCCTTGGGTCACAGATAGAGACTTTACTGGGATAGATGTGAGGCAGAGGGTGCTGAGAAAAGCCTTGTCTTTAATTAGACCAATGGGCATCATTGGAGTGGAGGGGAAGAGATGAGTGAGCTTTTGAGCCTGAATAAATGTCAGATTGTATTTTATCAGAATTGCAGTTTGGAATCAGGGATTCACTGAAGTTTCCATTTGGCTGTGGGCTGTCTGGGGCCTTTTTGCATCTTCTATCTCTTAGCTGCAGTTGTGGGAAAGCTGCACATACCACTTTACAGACATAAAGCACAGCTCTTCAGGGGAAGGAAGGGTAAATGACCCAGGTAAAATGAGCCAGGCTGGAGTCAGTAAAACTACCCAGAGTGCCAGCAAGTGATACCTGTGCCCTGTGTTTAATATATTCACTTCCCAGTGGTCATGCCTGTGAGGATTAGTGAGAGATGCTTTAACTTCAAGCTACTAGGAACAGCAGTGCTTTTTTTTTTTTTTCTAACCCCTCTCAAAAGTGGTTTGATTTTACTAAAATAGCTAAATGCAGGCATAGTAAGCTTAATATATATGTGTGTGGGGGTACCTGAGAAAGCATCCCATTAGGTAACCCTGTAACTTTCTCCTGGGGAGATGCTGAGAATATCACCTTTGCTGCCAGTCAGGGCCAAGCCAGGCTTGTTAGCATCTTGTAAGTGACAGCCCTACTTTGCTTTGTGGGTATTTTAAGTGATGAGGGTAGCAGAGCTCGAGGGAGAGGCGATAACGTCTGTGCTGGTTTTCTTCTTGATAGGGGGGTGGCAGAGGAGGAGGAGATAGGACTAATTGCATACCTTCCAATTCCAGTTACTTCATTACAGAATAATCATTGGAGCAGCCCTGCAATCTGCTCTGATAGCAGATAAGTGGTGTGGCTCACAGCACTTCAATCTAAACAAAACTTAAGTGCTTTTTCCTTTTTCCCTGGAGTGAAACTGTAATTTCGTTATGTGAATGTTAGCCAGGACAAAGTTGTTTTTGCAGCTGTCATGATGATTCTGTGGGCTTTGTGTTAGAGGTATGTCCCCAGTGTATGTAGCAAAAATATCCTAAAATACTGCATTCCCTTACCTGGAAGCTTCAGTTGAAGGCTCTCCAAGTGTTTGCCAGGTGAAGATCTGTTTAGCTTTGACGTTAGATGTCTCAGAGGGTTGAGATATAAACCAGTGAAGGTTTGGATTATATTCCTTTCCATAGCAATACATGTTAATTAGCTTCTCTGTCTGCATTAGGCCCTGAAATAGTCAAGTGAAAGAGCCTGAGCACATCTCTGCTGCTTCAGAATATGAGTCCCTGTGGTGAGAGTGGTCACGTTGAAGCATTGCCTCATTTCAGTTCTCCGGTGTAGAAATGGTGTTAAACGCAACCCACGTGATGCAAAGGAGAATTATCAGGCAGAGCTTTGGAGAGAGATTTTACCTTTCTTTTAAATGGGGTAGAGATGAATTTGTACTCCAGGCTGAACCCTGGGAAAACATAAAATCCTAGAGTGATTTAGGTTGGGAAGGACCTTCTAACCCATCTTTTTCCTACCCCCTGCCATGGGCAGGGATACCTTCCACTATCTCAGGTTGCTCCAAGCCCTGTCCAGCCTGGCCTTGGATACTTCCAGGGATCCAGGGGCAGCCACAGCTTCTCTGGGCACCCTGTGCCAGGGCTTCATAAAATACCTGGAGCTGCTGTTGATGACTTTGAGGTACCGGCTTAAGGCCATGAGAGCACCCCAGGCAAGTGCCTGGACTTTGCACTGTGCTGTACTGGCCAAACCTTAAACTCTTCAGGCTCATTTTTTCTGGACTGCTGCAGAACCATTAAATCTGATCCATTCCTAAAAAGACAGCTGACTGTGCAATCTCAGCCACATAAAATTCTTTGTCTCTGCTTTGGACTTGAATGGAAAAGTAGTTTGTTTTCCCATTAAATTGACCTCAACTGTCGCTGCCCCAAAGGGGGTCTGTTCTTGCAGGCTCTGCTTGGCCGGGAGGCAGTGTGTGCTTGGCTCTCCCTGTGTTTTGCTGTAAGCCTGCTAACTCACTCCAGGACAATGGGGAGGATGGTAATGCACTAAGGCAGGGATTTGTTAGCAGGTTAAACGTTTTGGGAAAGAAAATGTAATATACTTTGTACAAGTTAATAGTTTTGTAAGTTCAGGCTTGGTTGTGTTGGTTGTAAGTTGGCTGGTTGGGTTGATTGTGTCGCTCCAACTGCAGCTTTAAGCTCTAGGAATAGATAAGGTGAAGTGGTGGTGAGTTTCAAAGGAACAAAGAGTACAAGGTCCCCATAATTGAGTCTTATATTTTTAGGGTGGCTTTCAGAAAGAAAGGCCCAAACATGCTTTGCAAACCAACCTGTGCATTGTGTACTGTAAGGGATCCATGCTTTGATAAGGACAGTGTGACTTACTTAATGAGATGAACTGCATCACCTTCTTTTTTTTTTTTTTTAAGAGGTATTTATTTATTCATATTGGGGAAAAACACATTTTTCCTGGGAGTCTGTAGCTGATCAGACTCCTGCATCCCTTTCTAGCCACTGATGTTGCAGGGGCAGGAGGCTGGCAGGTTAGATTAGGTATTGCCTAAATAAAAATGAGGTTCAAGCCTGGAGTGTTACCTGTCAGGGCTGCCTGAGCCCCACCTGCTGGGGATGTTGACCCACAGTGCTCTTTGCCATGGTTTCTCTGGGAGAAGGTTTTAGGATGTGAGCCTTGTGTAGGACCACAGGTGCCACACTGCTTTTTAAAGAGGTTGGATGGCTTGACTTTGTGGGGAAAAGAAGCTAAAAAATGGGCTATGATATCTTTCATGCTGGCCAAGCTTCTCCAAGGGTCATCCAGGTGAAAAGGGACTTATCTGTGGACAGGAGATCCAGGTAGGTAGTCAGGAAGCATCAGCAAAGCACAGCTCCTTCCTACGAGTGGGCAAAGCTCCTCCACCTGTAAACACCATCACACACACCCAGCCTTGGCTCTTCCCTGGTTTCTGTCTGCCTTTTAATGGTCATGGTGTGCCTTGGTGCTTCCTTCCTGTCCTCCTGGTGTTTGGCTCGGGGGTTTGATGGCCCCTCTGATGTTGGAATCAGCACATGGGAGTGGGAGGGTGCTTGGTGAATGTCCATGGGTTTACATTGGTGTGGTCATGACCTGGGATGGCTGCACTGGGACTTCTCACGTGTTTCCATATCCAGTGCTGAGTTACCATCCATCTTCGCTGCAGAAAATGAATTGAAGGCAAATTGTTACTGGAGACTTTTCTAGGGAAAAAGGTTTTAATAAGTACCTGAAGGGCCACAATCCTATGGATTGTGTGTGGTGTCATGTAACTGTGAGCAGGTTTTCCTCATTGCAGAAGCTGGATTGATTCCTTGGGGCTGGATAGCATCTGATTTTTATATGAGGGAGGGGGAAAAGCTGTCTGACTTTAATCTGAATTTACTGGGTAGTTAATAAGAAAGACCTCTGCCCTGAGTGACTTGCTCAGCCTATGTTGTGTTGCAGGAGCTCCATGGAGATGAAGCCTGCTGGCTTTATTTTGCTCTGAAATCCATTTGGCTCAAAGTTGCTTCCAGAATCTCATCCTCCCTGGTCCTTCAGACTTGTGACTGGGTAACCTGCTGAGACTTAAGGGTTGTGGCAAAGCCTGGATGCTTTGGTAGCTGGGAGCTGACATCAGCACATGGAACTTGTCCTTCAGGTGACAGGCAGAGGCACATTTCTGAGAGCTGTGTGCTCGTGCCTGTCTCATCCCTTAACAATCTGCAATTTGTATTTAAAAGTAGAGGGATTTAGGTTGTTTTCTGTGCAGTTGTGGTCCATGGGAGCAGTTGGCTGTTGTGGTGTTTGGCCCTGGAGCTGCCTTGGTGGCCGATTGCGTAAGTGAGCAGGGAGCGAGTGAAGGTATTTGCAGCAGTCACTTGGAAACTGGGATAATTCAGGCCTCAATCAAGCTCAGGCTCAAACAGGTTGTGGAATTTATTTATACAACACCACTGGGGTGTGTGACACTGCCGAGCCAAACAAACAGCGGTTCCCAGCCCCGAGGCTTGTGCTGGGTATTAGATAACGAGGGATGGGGTAATTACAGCCAGGGACATGGGTGGAGGGATTAGAAGTGGGTGAGGGCTACATCCGTGTAGAGAACGTGAAATGTGCCTCATTGATGGCAGTGTTAAGAAACTGTGGGTGCGTCTGGGGTTATGGGAAGGCTGGAGGTCAGCTCTGCAGAAGGAAGTGTTGACTGAGTTATTGGAGAAGCGTGGATTAATAAGGGAAAGCGGAAGGAGGCAAAACGAAACCAGTCAAGCGTGCGGGGAGGGGCTGGGCTGCACGGGAAGCTGACGTACAACAGCAGTGGCACCCCAGGGGGTTGAGGAATTTGGGTGCCAGGGCAGCCACTGGGAATCCACAGCCGGACCTCAAAACGTGTGTGCTTGATGGAGACAGAGGAACAGGTAAAGAAAGGGGTCCACTGTGGCTTCTGGGGACTTTGCTGTCCCTCCTCCCTACTATCTCTGCACCCTGGGCTCCCACGGTGCCAAATTGGCTTCTGCCCAGCCACCTGTAGTTTTGCTGGGTTGGATTTTGGGGTGTACTTGATCAGTCAGCACTGAGGACTGTGAATTGATGGTTCTCCACGTCAGCAGTGCATGGGTTGTTGTTCCCAGGTACCCTTTGCTCTGGGCAAACCGGATCTGTCGGGTTTGAGGAGCTGGATAGTAGTTGTTAACACCGTTATTGTGTCACTAATTTCCTTTTTCCTTCCCTTTTGCTCTTCAGAAATGCCATTCTCGTGAGTGTGCAAGGAACCTACAGAACTGTAATGTCTAAGCCTACATGGAGTAACAACTCTTGGAAGGTACCACACTTCTTTAACTACATGGCTTTGTTACAGGTTGGGTTAATGGTGCACTGATCTTTGCTTCAGAGCTTGAAATTGAAGAGCTGTGTCTTCTGTAATGCTGTCCCTTTAAAGGGCTGACAGTGCTGTGATCCTGATCCTTCAGTCTCTGATTTCCAGAAAAACTGGGTGCAACCCAACACTTGGTTCAGGGTGCTGGGGGGCTATCCGTGTTTCTCTGTGCCTGATGTCTTTAGGCAGCTCTGGTGTTGCCTTAGGAACAGATGGTGGTTTCTATTCAGAGAGCTGAACTAAGCTTTCTTCATACTTGGTGGCCACCCTTGGAAACATATTGCCCTTGTTTTTTAGTGATGCATGATGGCGTGCCTGTTTCTTCAATTCAGTGATCTTCTGGATTGTCTTTCTTGGGGCTTCTAGGCATATTTATGAAGAATATTGTGATGAAGTGCAGTTACACTTTAACATTTAGATTGAAATGTCTTGGCTGTTCGTGCTGCATTAACCAGCTCTCAGGCGTTGGCTTGTTCCGCCGTCTGATCCCGCAGTGATGCCATAATACTGAATTTTGGACTGCCCTGTACATTGCCATGGCAACAGACTGATGTCACACGCTCAAGGACATGACTTCAGTGCACGAATCATGCAGAGGCACAATCAGATTTGTGGAGGAGAAAGCTGACTAATGCACATCTCAAAAGCAAACAAGGGGAATGCAGGTTACAGCTGACCAGCCAAGGTGCCTCAGTGTGAAAATTCCCCGCTTAGAGGAGGGGCTGATCCTGTCTCTAAGACAGGAACAATTGTCTTGATGAGCTTCTCTTCACCATGGAGAAGCAGGTGACTTGCAGGTCTCCTATATCTTTAAAACAGGTGGTGGAAGAGATCATCATTTCTGGGGTGGGGAAATGCTCTCTGGTTTCAGAGCTTTAAAAGGGCCCTGCTTTGTTTTAATTTTAAAGAACGTCTCAGTGGTCTTGCAAGCACCCTGAGAACACTTTGACTTGCTTAATGTTGTTCAAACAGTTTAATTGGTTTTCCAAAGCTTTTATTTTATCCATAACATTGGAAGGTGAAAGGGGAACTCCGCATCTGCATTATGGTCACATTTTCCTATATCCTATTAGCAGATTCCAAGATTGTTTAATGTGATCTCCACCCATTTCATTTGGCTGCAACCTTTGCTCCCATGAAAACAAGGCTGATTGTTCTGAATTGCTGTGTGTATGTGCTTTGGCACGGCATGAAGGTACCTATAATAACACAACCATTGTCTGGAAAAAAAGGCAGTTTGCAGTAATAACTACAAATAAAAGGGTGCAGTCCAGGGGCAAGACAGATAATGGTCGTTTTCCCACCCATTGCACAGGACAGATTCTCAACATGGTCACCCCTCAGCATGTCAGAGCTGTGGGTTTCAGCCTGGGATGTGAATATTGGGAATAAGGGACTGAAATATTTGCATGTTGTTCCAAGTTTCTCTTTCCTGGCCGCGGTTCCATTGCTCATATCTACGGATGGGGAGGCTTAATGACTTTTGCACAATGCAGTGTTTTATTTGCATGCTGTGAGCAGTTTAACAAGTGTGTGTGTGCTAAATGGAGCATTCCCACTTTCAGTTAGCAGCTGATGCACCCTTAAAATAAAAAAAAAAAAAAAGAAGAAATTAAAAAAAGAAAGTGCCTTTAGGTTGAACAGTGGGGTTTTGAGGGGTGACATTGTGCTGTGTGCTCGAGCGGATGGTGGGTCGTGCCAAGCCTGAATGTTAACTAGAAGTGCTGTGAGATGCAGCAAATAACCAACTCACACTCCTCGGTGCTAAAGTAATTTTTGCTCATCTCCTCACTTTGTGGGATAAAAGCTGTTGTAGTGCAAGTTTTGGAAGTAACGTAATTGCTTTAAATGCTCAGCGTCACAGGAGCTGAGGATATTTAACAGAAACTGGCATTTCTTGTAGCAGTTTGGTTGCCTCCCAGGACAGGAAGCTGTGGAGTGTTAAAAAAGAGTCAGGGAAGGCATTTTTAACAACCCTCTCTGTAAATCACGATGCTTGAATTCAGATCCTGGCCTTGAGCTGAAAGGACTGGAAGCTCTGCAAGACCCAGTGATTCAAGCTGCTCTGCAGAGAACAAGAAGATAATGGTGATGCACTATCAAGAAGGCAGCCCTGCTGAAAAGAGAGGCTTTGTGATACGGTCAAGGGGAAGGAAGTCTGGAGAACTCAGAAAAGGAACAGATGTTTTTGGTGGTGGGGAAAAACTTAACTCTCCCTGTAGTTTGCTCTTGCAGCGGAGCCAGCAGGAGGAACTTGATACCAAACAAAAGTAGGCACACCCAGGATTTAGCACAGGGATCCTGGAAAGCTGAAAATCGGTGCTTTGGTGCTTTTCTGTTTGACAAATACCTTAGACAGTGGCATCTGGCAGATATAATAATATGTGTGTGTGTGTGCAAAGGTGTGTGCGAAAGACTTTGAAGGTGTTTGGTGCTTCTCTTTAACAACAATAAAAGAAGTACTGATATGTGAAATGATACTCAAAGTAGGGAGCCAAGAGAGATGCCGTTCCCTGAGAGGGAATGACAGAAGATGCATTAAGAAAGAGGGTGAGGTTTTTTTTTTGAGGGTGTGTTTATGGATTGTGATGACTGGAAGGGCGATAAAACAGATTGCTGATCCTGTGTATCAAAGTACCAGTGGCAATGATTTTTCAAGCTGTTGAAACTTGCATCCATAAAAAAAACCCATGTATTTTGTTCTTCCTAATAGGTTAATCCACTGTAATTGGCTGTGAAATCAACCTGGGGGAATTTTCCCATCTGTAAGTGATGCACAGCCTCTTTGCTGTCTACTTGGCAACTGTACCTTCAAATAATTAAAAGCTGTTTTTTAAATACACTTTTCTTTCAACTCTTGTTTTTCTGCATCTTGCTGCTTCTCTGAGAGCTGTCAGTCACTCCTCTGGCCAAGGTGTAAAAATGTGCAGATGATCTTTTTACTTTAATTTTTAAAAAAAGCATAAAAACTACAAAACTAAGTGAATGTGAGAGGCTTTTTAACACGCACATCACTGCTGTGTTTCTAAAAGTAACTAAACTTTCCCTGTCCACTATGGAAAACTTTGACTTTCAGAGCTCTTGTGCCACTTGCCCCTCTAAAATCAATAACCAAGCCTCCATGGTTCGCTTAGGAAGCAGTTCCAGTTACCCAGAAATTACAGAAGTTGCTCAGCACAGGGATCCTCTGGTTTCAGCATGTAGTTTCATTGCTCTGTAGTGTTTTGAGAGGCCGAAGGGTGGGATGCAGCTCCACTGAATTTCCAGATTCCTAACAGTGTGAGGGACTGTTTTTAATAGTGATGATAAAAACAGCTATTCCCAGTTGGAGGTTAGTCAGTGGTACAATTATCAGAGCTATGAAATAGTGCAGGAATGGCTCGGGATGGAAGAAACTTAAGGCTTGAAACTTATTTTCTTGAGGGAGCTGTTTGAAATTATTTCC
The DNA here is from genome assembly GCA_013399225.1 of Rhipidura dahli. Lineage (NCBI taxonomy): Eukaryota > Metazoa > Chordata > Aves > Passeriformes > Rhipiduridae > Rhipidura > Rhipidura dahli. Next base: position 284,870 of record VXAC01000514.1, read on the forward strand.
TGCAAGCTCACAGAGAATTGGTGAGAGATATCAAATTGTGAGGGCTCAAGTTTGGTGGCTGCTTTGGTAACTCAGTGTTTGGCCTGGCAGGCTGCAGCTGGCTTTTGGGAGAGAATTGGTTGCTGAAAGCCAGGCTGGTGAATGGGAGCTCTGGAGTGGCATGTTTGGTTTGTTTCCACAGCAGGGTCACAATGCCCAGCTCCAAAGCTGGCTCACTTAAACCATCCCTTCTCAACCACAGTTGTGGGCTCCTTATTTTCTGCTTCACTTCTCAGTGATTTGGTGGGGTTTATTTGTATATTCTCCATTTTGTCTGAGAAGGGGAAGCTCTGAGAAGAAAATATTGTTTGTGCTGGAGGGAGCAGTGGGAATATTGGCTTAGAGAGCAATGCAGGTATTTTTTCCTTTTCTGTCTTGATTATAAAGCTATTTTTTGGACCTGTTAGAGTGGCTCTAGAGGAGACCGTGAAGATGCTCTGAGGGCTGGAGCACCTCTGCTCTGGAGCCAGGCTGGGAGGGCTGGGGGTGTTCACCTTGAGAAGGCTCTGGAGAGATCTTAGAGCCCCTTCCAGGGCCTAAGGGGACTTACAAAAAAGAGGGAGTGTGACTTTTTACATGAACAGATAGGGATAGGAAAAAGTGGAACATTTTTAAATAAAAGAGGAGAGAATTAGACTAGGTATTGGGAAGGAATTTTTGGCTGTGAGAGTGGGGAGACCCTGGCACAGGGTGCTCAGAGAAGCTGTGGCTGCCCCTGGATCCCTGGAAGTGTCCAAGGCCAGGTTGGACAGGGCTTGGAGCAGCCTGGGACAGTGGAAGGTGTCCCTGCCCAAGGCAGGGGTTGGAATGGGATGATCTTTCAGGTCCCTTCCAACCCAAACCATTCTAGGATTTTATGTTTCCTGTGGTTTTTTTTTTCTTTGAAAAAGTTTCAAGTCTTGTAAAACAAACCTGAATCTGATGTTTTCAGGTGGACTTTAGAAAAGTCCATACCTCCAGAATGGTTATTAACATGGAAAGAATTGCACCAGAATTATCTCTGGTGTTGTCCTCTTGTAGGTCTGTACCACTAAATTTTGAAGAGGAAATATGAAAAGGGAAAGGCTTGGAGCAGAAGTTGTCACAGTTCATAAGGCACTTGAGTGTGCAGAAGTTGTCCTTTACTGAAATTTCAGTGCTATTTTGGGGCCTTTCTTTTTTCTTTACGAATGAATTACAGTGAAATTTGTGCTATGCTTAGGATTTCTGAAATTTTAATTGTGTCAGTTGCTAGGTGTATTGACTACAAAGCTCTGAAAATACCAAACTATTTTTTACTTCAATAATTCTTGAGTTATTAATGGAAAAAAAATCTTTAAAAATAGAGCTAAAAAAAGATTTGAGATCCATGGAATTGGTAGGTTTCCAGATTAGTTTAGATTTTAAACACTCTTTTGGAAACAGTCATGCAATAAGATACTGTATTTAATCTTGGTCTCTACTGCAGTTTACCAGTCAAAACCCCTGAGCTTATCTGAAGCTGAGTGAGTTCAGCAGATGTTTTGTGTATAAAGTTCTCTTGAGAATTTCTATAAACCCAGGTGATGCTTTGTCTGGGAAGGATTTGTAGCGTGTCCTCTTGGCTGCCTTCTGTCTTCATCTTGAGCACTTTGGCCATAACATGTCCCATGTCTGTGCTTTGGGTGTTCAAAGTCCTTTCTGGTCCCTTTACATGGGTTCTGTGCTTTTTTACAAGCTGCAAAGCAGTTCAGGGTGGGAAATAACCCTGATGCTGCTTTGGGATCGCTCACCTGCGTTTGTGTGACCCCAGCTCTGCTCAGCAGTGCCCTGTTCCCTCCCTGCTCTGCTCCTTCTGCTCTGTCTGTGCTTGGAGGAGCTCTGCAGGTGCCTGGTTCTGGCTGATGGATAACGAGGGGTCCTCTTGACGTTATGCCACGTGTTGTTGTGAGTCTCATCTGCACTGCTGTCATGTTCTCCTGTCACTGGTCGGGGTTCCAGCTTTATGCTGCTGGCTGTGACACCCTGGTCTCCTGTTTCTTTGGCTTTCCTTGCATGGCTTCACACTGCAGGCCTGGAGCTCTTGGAGAGATGCTCATTCCTGGCAGCTGCTGAAGCTGCTGCCCCAGTGGTGTCAGAGAGTCCCTCCCAGAGAGACCTGGTGGAGCTCTGGAAGCCTCTGGTTATTAAGAGTGGCTGCTCCCCATCCAGGAAACTGGGGCTGAGAATCATCTCTCCTCCTCATGGAGGAATTGTGTCACCAGGTCCAGAAGGTACACAAGGATGTAAGAAGTTTGTGTGGCATTCATGGGGATGAGAAACCTCATCAAGTTCAACAAGTCCAGGTGCAAGGTGCTGCTCCTGGGTCAGGGCAGTCGCAGGTGTGAGTACAGACTGGGAGAAGAAGTCATTGAGGACAGCCCTGCAGAGAAGGGATTGAGAGTTCTGGAGGATGAAAAGAGGCATGTGAGCTGGCAATGTGTACTCACAGCCCAGAGGGACAGCTGTGTCCTGGCTGCTTCAAAGCAGCAGTGGCCAGCAGGTCAGGGGAGGTCATTCTCCTCCCACAGGGTGCCCAGAGAAGCTGTGGCTGCCCCTGGATCCCTGGAAGTGTTCAAGGCCAGGTTGGATGGGGCTTGGAGCAACCTGGGATAGTGGAAGGTGTCCCTGCCCGTGGCAGGGGGTGAAACTGGATGGTCCCTTCCAACCCAAACCATTCTGGGATTCTGTGCCATGGGATGTTTCAGAGAGCTTAGAGACTCAGAAATCTGAATTCCCCACTCTACATCAGGGATCCCTGTGGGGTCTGCACCACATCTCACAGGAAGTCAGAAGTGAATAACAGAGGAAGACTGGAAAGCGATCCCTCTCTACACAAGGAGGAATACTCCTGTCCCTCCTGTCCTGAAGACTTGACATTAATAATAAGCAGTGAGTGACTCCCTGCTGCTGGGGACAGACACATCCATCTGCCCCCCTGATGGGTTGTCCCAAGGAGTTTGTTGCCTGCCAGGGACTGGAATCGCAGATGTCATGGAAAGACTACCAAGAGAGCTTAAGGGTCAAGATAAAGTTTGTGAGATTGCTGATTTCTGTTGTGGTTTTTACCCTTTCTTAAATACAATTCTGTGACAGTACTGGTTGGGTCAGTGATGGGCTCAGCCACATCCTGTGGTGGGACATGTGGAGCTGGCTGGAAAGGCGTGGGGCAGCCCTGACCTCTTCCAGTAGAAGCTCTGTTAGAACCTGACACTAATTAGTGATTTTCCTTTGTTTTTTTGGTTCTTAGACTGTAACCTGTTCCTTAGGAGCTTTATGCTTTGTTTTGTAAGACACATCTGGAAAGCCCAGTGAATCCAAAGCCTGTGCAGGGGGTGTGGGTGCTGGTGTGTCTTGTTTGTTGGTGGGTGGGTTGTTTTTAGATGCTCCTAAGGAATCTGTTCTGGTGCAAGTTTGCAGATGAGGCACTTGGTTCCAAAATGTGCTGTGAGAAATAGTTTGAGTTTCTTTCTTCATGAAATCTGTCCTGAAGCTGGGTGTACTTGGAGAGCTCTTTCCCTAAGTGCAGAGCTGACTTTTTTTGCAAACTGCTGACCTATAAATTTGAGATTTCGGAGTTCAGCATTTTTACATTGTCCTTGTAAGGTGAAAGGTAGTTCTCTCTGAAATGTGACATTGGGGCACTGGCAGTGGCCTACTTTAAACAAAAGTTTTAAAGGATTCAAGATTTTAAGACGATTCATGAGGCATTGATGCTAAAAATGGCAGAAAATGTTCTTATGTGAGAATAGAGTGGGTTTAGGAATATGATAGAAAAAACTTGGGCATTTTGAATGACAGAAATTGTAGAATCACAGAATGTTAAGGGGTTGGAAGGGACCTTAAAGATCATCTCATCCCAACCTCCTGCTGTGTGCAGGGCCTTCTCCCACTTGACCAGGTTGCTTAAGGCCTTATCTAACACATCCACATATTTGCATGTAAAGGCACAGTTACTTCTAAAACTCTTTTTTTAGTACTGTTACATTTAATCTAGTGTTTGTGCTGTCGGGTAAGGTTTGTTGAATTTGGATTTGGAGACCCTTAGGAAAAACCTGGATACTTTAGAGGTGCCTAATGGGTAATGTAACCTCTCAGCCCTGCAGGGGATTGGCAGAATGAATCCATGTGAATGAAACTGTGTCCTTCTGCTTTGAGGCTGCTGTGTGGATTTGGTTTGCTTGGGGTGTTTTTGGGGAGTGTTTTTTAGGGTTCTTTTGTGCCTCTGTCTCTGCTGAGAAGGTATCCACAGTGGTATAGGACAGAGAAATGCATGAAATAACCTTTTGGTTAAAGGTTAAGATTCCAGTGAAGTAAATAAAATAGAATTATCCCTCATTCTGCTGAACTGTGTAGGCCTGGACCTGTGATCAGGGAATATGGGGTGGTCTCAAAAAGGAAAATTGGCAACCCAAGGGCTGGTCCAAACCACTTAGAGCCATAGAAACCTGTCAAAGCCATATTTAGCTCAGTGAATTGAGTTTTAAAGCTGATGAATTTAGTGCTTGAGTCACCTGCTGTGGGGTTTTCCTTGTTAGCAGAGTTCTAAAGAAGTTACAGTATTTATTTATTTATTTATTTGTTGGATGTTTATAAGTCAGCTGTAGGTTTGTGCTACTATTTCAGAAACCATTTCATCCCCCATGGAGAGACGTGCAGGAGCAATTATCACTGTGCATTTTGTGCCATGGGGCAGGGGGCTTTTTTCCCTCTGTAGTGTCCTTATGAGATTTTTGGTTTCCTGGTGACATTTTACTTTGTTGCTATGTTGCCAATCAAAGGGCCAGTCCTATGCTGGGGTGCACAGATGCAGAGATACACGAGGATACACTTGTAATCAGAGTTTTGTAACTCAGTTTATTTCTGTTGCGTTCCAGCCATGAAACAGGAGAAGGAAACTTCAGGAATTAAGAGTGGGGTTGTTATCCCGTGCTGCTGGATCGTTAACAAACTATTCCTGGTGAACTGGTGAGGAATTTCTGTGAGGCAGGGCATGTGATGGTCACTTCATGAACTGTCACAGCAAAAACAAATCCACTCTCTGCGTGCCAAAGTGAGTCAAGTGCACCTCTCCAGCCATCCACAGGCAAAACAGGGTGATGAAACAATTGTTGGCAATCCTAATCTGCCACATCAGGGTATTAATAATAGTAATAATCAGGATATTTTTTAGCAAGCTAATGTTCTTGAAAAAGGTGTGATTCTTCTTGCTGGTTTTGACTGGCTTTCTCTAAAGTGGGGTGGGTTGGCTCTCTCCTGGTGTTCAGGCTGATCTCTTTCGTAGAGGCAGTCTGGGTTTCTGCCTCTGGTGTTTGTCCTGAAATCCCTTTTCACGTCAGTTCTGCATCTTGCAGTCCTTTCTACCCATCTTTGCATGTGCAGGAGCAACCCAGCGAGACCTCAGCCTCACAAAACCAGGGCACGACGTCTCCAGAGCTCTGGGAGTGCTGCTCTACTATATTTGGAACCAGCTCTATTGCTTCTATAATAGGAAGGCTTCTGGAAGCTTTCTCCTTCTTCTCGCCCCAAGAAAGTAGCCTTTCAGCTGAGCTTTCATTAATTCACAATCTGCATGGCAAAACAAGCGTAGTTTTATTGGCTAAATAATTCTGATGTGGATCATGTGGCCTCGAGTGTGGTGTGTTCAGGGAGGATTTTTGCCTGTGAGGGTGCAGCAGCCACAGCCCCACCCAGGGGGGCTTTGCCACCCCCAGGTTGTCATTCGGGGCACGCGACAGTGCCAAGGGGTGCCAAGGCAGCTTTTTCTAGAAAGCAGAGTGAAGTGTGAGCCCCGTGTGTTGTTTGTCACCAGAGCTGCAGCAGCACTGCCCAGTGAGGGATTTACTGGTTTTGTTTTCCTCTTGGATCAAGCAGAACAAATCTAATGAGCCAGTTCTTAACTTCTTCCCCAGCTGAGCAGCGAGCGATGTCCTTACTCAAATTGTGCAAGGCAGCTGAAGCCTTTCAGGAATAGTTGAACAAGGGAAACATTTGTAATATTATTTTTTCCCAGTATTCATGCAGGGCTGAGAGGGTGCAGCAGAGCTTGTCTTTCCTTTATTTTTTTTTTCCCTTCTGAGGTTTTCTTTCTGAGCTGGCGACTTAGTCCTTCCAATACTTACCCACCTAGAGAGAAAGCATGTGAACCACGATTGTGGAGCCTTTCATTCTTTGTTGACGTGATCTTGGAAGGAAAACAGGTTCTCCCTGTAGTGCTTCATTGGAATAAGCATTTCACATGCTTATCAGTGCAGCAAGTAGTGCTGTTTGACAGCAGTGAGGAATCAAATGTTGCCTTGGAGCCCTACATGCTCATTTCCCTGCTTCTGACACACTCTGGATTTTGCCCACTGTGCATTCAGGAGTGTTCCTTTCCGCTGACTTGAAAGAAGTTAAAACCCACTTCGTAGCAGCCACATATTCCAGGTGTGGATTGGAGATGGCTGGGTCCAGTCTGTGTTTCTGAGAACCTTGTCCTGCTGGGCTTTGTGAGTTCCTGCCAGGTCAGGGGTGAGTGGGTTCAGGGAGCTGACTACTTATGGGTTAATTCTGACCTAGTGCAGCTCCTTAAGAGGCCCCTGGTGAGAAATTGGGCAGGGAGGCAGTGCTGATAAAGGGGAAGGTGTGAAAGATTAAACAGGCCCAGGTCCTGGAGTCTTCCCTCATAAGAGAGTTGCTCCAGACCCCTCACTGTCTTTGTGGCCTCTGCTTGCATGGGAATCTTCAATTTTCATTTAAGTTGTTGCTCTGTCTGGTGTGATCCAAGGATAGGAGCTTGGAGGAGCTTTGAGAAGGAAGGGTTGGAGTGAATTTGGTGGGGAAGTGAGCAGGTCCTGCTGCTTTGCCAGCTCTGGTTCCTGGTGCCTAACAGAAGTGCCATCAGCTGGTTTTGGTGTGGGAGCAGACAAAGGAAGCTCCCCCACATTAATCCCAGAGGGAGCCCCCGTGGCACTTTCACTGCCTTTAGATCAGATAATACCAGATCTGATTGACCATCAAACAGAGGGGAAGCTGAGCACACAAGGAGGTTTCACAAGCCAAACGGTGCCTGTGGTGGCTCCTCTAGGGTTAAAAGGCAGTTCTTTAAGGTGTTTTGAATATGTAGCTATTACCTGAAGAATGGCTGAGGACCTGGTGTATCATCTCCCTGTCAGATGTGGGCTGGGAGCTGCTGTGGAGTGTTCCCAGTGGGAATGTTGGGATGAGAGAAAACTTGGTGCCAAAGCCTCTTGCTTAGGAGAATCTGGTGCTGTTATAGGTGTCCTGGGGGGTGTTTGGGGAGGGAGGGAGGGGTGACTAGGCTGGGGAATGGCAGAATTTCATATCTGGTGTGTTACTCTTTTGGAGACAAAGATCATGGAACAACCTAAGCTTGAGCTCAGTGGTGGGGGAATGGACATGGAACTCTGTTTTTGCAAGAAAACAAATACCCTTATCTTATTATAAAGCTTCAGCATTGACATTTTCCACCCTAATGACTGTTTTTGGTATTAACTCCTGAGTTCTGCTCTGAAACACTTGCTGCTGCTATTTCTTCTGCATCCTGAGCGTGCTGGTGCTCTTTGCCCAGCTAATCCAGTGTGACACCTCTGTGGAGCGTCCCAAAGCTTACCCTGCATGGGGCTGGGGTGGTCAAACGTGTTTTGACACGTGTTTTTACCGACAGGGTGATTGTTGGTCAGATCCAGTCCCGAGGCCACGGCCTCCTTTCAAGAAAGTAAATTTTCTGAGAGGATGTGCCCACCCTTTGAACTGGTTTTGTTGATCAGTTACTGTTGCTACAGCTCAAACACACTCCTCTTGCACTTATCAAAATATCAAAAGCTCTAGTGAATTGCTGCACAGATGAGGAGACCTTGGCTGCGGTCTGGTTGAGTTGATACATTTGTTTTCCTGAGCTGTGGCAGTGTTCAGACCCGGTGATAAGAGGGGGAATTTTGTGGGACCGTTCCTGCGCTGCCGTCCGTGGCTGAGAGGATGTGATGCTTTCTGCTGCCAAAACCCGAGTTCTTCCCACATCTTGTGCAGAAAGGCATATGTTTGGGGGTGGTTTCAGAGAGGGAGAAGAACACGATTAGGGTTTTAACTTCCTCTTCTGTTTTGTTTCTCTGTGCATCTGTATTTCAGTTTTTCGGGCTGTACCCGACTCTGTGCAAAACTTAACAAATCAGCTGCAGCTCCTTCTGCTAAGGATCAGCCTTGGTACAGAAACAGTGCTAGTTAAAAGGCAGTAAGTATATCTGCTAGCTTAAATGCTGGGGTTTTTTTCTCTTTTCCTTTTTTTTTTTTAATTCACAAGCACAGCTTTTTACTCCTCACACAGTAGGAATTTGTCAGGAGCTTGCTGGCATTAATAGTGTATTTCAGCTCTTTTCTATAGCCCAGCAGCTACAGAGGGGGGGAAAAAGCATGCTTTGTATGGAGCTGTGGTTGGGTCTGTGCTGCAGTGCCCATCTGAACTTGGCTGTGTTTATTTTGTCAGCTTTTGCTTCCCTCTAGTAGTTGCTGGTCCCTTCCTAAACTCACGAAATCCCACTGTACAATGCCTGAGCTTGGATCAGGGTTGTGGCTCCTCCTGACCTGAACCACTTCTCTTGATGGTTTTGCTTCTCAGGCTCTTTACTGCAAACAAGATATCTTTGGGTTTCAATTCTTTGTCTGGCTTTTTATCTTTTCCTTCTTAATTGATCTCCAGATGAGTGGGACTAGGACAAAACATGTGGTATTCCTAACCAGGGATCCATAGAGAGGGTTTAAGCTGTTGGAAAAGTGAGTGGCATTCTTGAAATGGTGTGGTTGTGTTTATTTGGGTGTGGATATAATCATGTTTCTGTGATACAGTTCCTGCTGAGTTTGAAATGCTAGTGTCAGTAAAGCCAGAAGGAGAGCCAGACAAAAGCTTGGAGAAAATTCAGAATTTCAGTGCCTCTTGCTGATGGTTTATGGGAAAGTAACGATTTTGTGTTTGACTTCAGTTTTCCTAAAGCACCGGGCATATGCTTTTTCTTCTCTGTGAATTACTGTTTGTGAATATGTATCTTTACAGCATCAGAACACCAGAAACAGCTGGTTTTTGTGCCTAGGTTTCACTCGTAGAGGTAGGTCCTTGTTACGGACTCTGGGTAGTCTGATGAAAATGGTGTTTAACTACAAAGCTTTGATTCCCGCTGTTGCTGATCCTGGCAGCCTAACTCCTGCTGTTCCTGAACCCCTGGAGCAGGGGACATGCTCTCCTCCTTCTGCTCTGCCCCTGCCATGCCTCTGTCTCCTCTACCCCACACGTTTCCTAGCCTTGAGTAGAGCTCAGCAGAGATTTCTTCATGAAGACTGGAATGTGTTTATATAATATTTTATATATTATTTTAGGCTCCTGCTACTCAAATGCAGGCAAACGCTTAACCTCTTATTCACCACCAGTAGACGAACCATGAAATTGCTGTAGCAGACATCAAGTCAGGTGGATCTAAACCAGCTTCTGCTTTCCCTGCCTGGAAGGTTCATCCTTCATCATTTTTCTGGCAAGTGTGGCTACCCAAGAGCAGGTTTTCCAGGCCAGGAGTGTTTAGTGGGAGCATTGATTGTGAACCACACTGGTCAAGCAGTGCTGAGCTGAGCTGGGTGTAGTGGGGGCATCGGGAAGGGGGTGACGTGAGAGGCATCATCTCTGCAAAAAGCAGGGGTAGGCAGCAGTAGGAACACCGGGCAAAGCTGCTGAAAAGGAGAGAACAACCTGCTGCACTAAATCACAGCTCCCCTGGGGCCACAGCTCCATAGTTAGCATCCTCAAATGGCATTCCTTTATTACAGCATCATTGTGCACAGTCCTCTAGAGAGGAAGCAAACAGTCTCTAAAACAATCTGCTGGCAGCTCAGGCTGGAGTATTTGAGGTTTTTCAGGGCTCTTTTGCTGTGTCACTCTTCCCTTTAATGTTCCAGCTTGAAGGTTGTTGTTCTTTCCCCATCAAAGTGCATTAAAGAACCGGTAAGAGTGCCTGCTCCAAGGACAAGGTGTAGAAGGCAGCAGCCCAGGGAGAGCAAGAGATACTGCAGAACAGCTTTGTTTTGGTGTAATCTGTCTTATCTGCGTGTGATGCAAAGGCAGGGCAGTTTTCACAAGACTTGGAGGCTGCGTGGTGACATGTTTTCTGTCCTTTTATGAAATCCACCACGTTATTTTGATTAGAGCGCTAACGTAACTCCTGGCAGCCTCAAATCTCACTGCTAGCAGCTACTTCTCTCCAAAGCCTGATGTGGTGCTAACAAGCAGAGAGATCTTGTGCGTCCTGTTTACATGGAGCTGGGAAGACAGCGTGTTCCGTGGGAGGTGCCAAGGTAGTGCTGCAGTTGGATATAAGGTGAAAAAAAAACCCCTGTGTGTGCAGACAGGCTGTGGTGGGGCGTGTTAATTTGTGTTCAGTGGTGTTCAGGAACTCCAGCTTCAATACTGGCATGATGATGTTCTTTTATATCTGAATATGTATCTCTTATATCTATGCATGTGTAGCATGTTCGTGTTTGTATATATTTATATTTTTATATATACATATCTCTTCTCTCTCATGGGAAAGTCAGTGTCCTGATCATCTGTGCTTGCCATCTTCTCATGGAGCTCTCTGTCGTTCAGTTTTTAGGTGGCAGAGACACGGTGAAGCTGCGTGTGGGGCAGGCAGAGCGGATGGGGGAGCCTGGGGTGTAGCCCAGGATGGACTGGCTGTGACGAGGTGCCTTAGAGGTTGTTACCATGAAGAGTTCCTGCAGAGCTGGCCTCCACAGGGAACCGCTGAACTCCACATCCTCCACCTTCCATCAAGTCAAACGGTATGGACAGACCTGCTGCTCTGCCTGCAGCTGAGTGTTCAGCACTGATTTTTAGCCTGCTCCTTGTCCTCTCCCACTGTCTTGCGCTGTCGCTCAAACGTTTGCTCCAAATTCTGGCTTTTGGGTGGTGTTTAAAGGGGAACGTTGTCATGGCTTGAGGGCAGAAACGTTCTTGGACGTTTTTATTGGATAATGACAACTGCAGATTCACTACAGCTGGTAGTGTACTTGGAGAAATCCTTGGGTTTTCTAGCAGCAGCTGTAAATTAGTTTGGGAAACATGACTTTGAAGTAAAACTTAATTGGCGAAAAGCTCGTCAGAGTAGGCTTTAAAACATGCAGGCAGCTTAAAGCAAGTGGAAGTGCTGGCAGTCGTTGTTGCGGTTTGTCTTACTATGGACTGAGTAATTAGATTAGTTTAAGCTCAGATTCTGCAGTGCTCCCTCTCCTGTGTCTCTTATTAAGGAGAAATGCACGATTGATTTCAAACACTTGGACTTATGTGACAATTAAGTGAACGCCTCTCACCATGTCTCCTTATAGGAGCACCGTGCAGAACAACTTGTCCTCGTGCAAGTGCAAGGACATGCCAGTTTGTTTGAGTTCAAGCTACTTCAAAATATATGTGTATCTTTTTTTTGAGTTTTTTTTAAATTCTTTTTCTGAAACCAAGGCTCTTAAACTTCCTCAGTCTGGAGGAAGAGCGCCAGCTTTTTGGTTTCCAAAGGCTGTGTGGGTTTAAAGCAAACTTTTAACCTTTGTTCTTTGTGGTTGTGTAGACAGCATATACTTGCTATGTTAGTCTCAGGGTAATTTAGTGCTGGAAAAGACTTCCTGGGTCACCCAGCTCCTTGCTTTCCCAAGCAGGATCTCATAATCCCTTTTGTGAACTTAGTCCAGCCTGAAAACATTTACATGTTTTCTTGCATCTTTTCTTCTCTCCTCCTGTAGATTAAGCCATTACTGAAGGTGACAGATTATGCTGTGCAGTTAGGAACCTTCTTTTCATTCCCAGGCTGAACATTCATGACAGTTTATAGACTCATTTGAGTTTCTGTTCCTTTATTTTCCTTCTGCCTGAGGACTGCTGCTTATTTTCAGTGGTTTACCTCTTCTTCTGCATTCTGTAGAACGAGGTTGTAACCCTCACTGGTGGTTTTGCTGTGCTAAGTGACCCAAGTGCTCTCCAGCAGCTTCTTGAGCAGCAATCGCTGTTGTTCTCAGGGTGATGCCCCTCACAGAATATTCTCAGTCCTGGCTAGAAGTGTGTGCTGTGCTCTGGAGCTGGTCTGGCTGGCTAGAGGGCTTGTCACTGCTGTCACAGCATCACCTCCACGACCCTTTTTCATGGATCTGAAACATCCATGGTGGCCAGTTCACCTCAGTTACTTCCCAAATTTATTGGTGTTCCTCTTGTTGATGCATCACTGCATTTCAAAACCCTCCTCAGTTTCTGTTACTTGGAGCTTTGTGCCTCTGCTCTTTTGGAACCATTTTGGAACTGCCTCTATTTCTGTGGGTGCAGAATTAATGCTGAGGTCATTCCTAACAAAATCAGATGTTCCCAGGGCTGATTCTTGAGGCATGTCTTTGGTTTCCAGGCTGGTATTTTCTTGTTCAGCATCACCTGGGGCTGTCTGCTGCTAAGCCAGCTCCTTTGTCTGTTTTCCCATTTCTCTGCCAATCTGTCTTAACCAGTAAATCTCTTTGTGCTCTCTGAAGTCCATGTGAGTAAGATATAGTAGATTGGTTTAAAAAGATGGCTTTTTTTGAGAATCTTGAGGTTAGTCTGGCATATTGAACTATTCCCTCTTCCCCCTTTTCCTCTGTGTCACATTAATCCTCTTTGCTTGCAAAGCACCTTTATACTGGAGTCAGAATATGAGCCCTGGAGAGGCTGCGATCATTCTCCTTCTCTTTCTCCCCTGCAGTGCCCCCTCCAATGTACCACATGTTTATTACCTCCTATTGTTGCCTTTCAAGAGGTTTATAAATCCTGTTTCTTGGCCTACAGTGCATGAGCCTATCTGGTTTGGATTCTAAAACTGGGATGAGCCAATCCTCACAATTTTTATGAAGCTCTCTAATCCTCCCCCTGCCAATGCTCTTGTTCAGATTAACGCCTGGGCTTTTGCCCTCATCATCACCCTTACCTCCCCTCTTTAAAAAGGGTGCAAAGACAAATTTGGTATTTTGTGTTGTACTCTTGATCTCTGCCCTGCCCTTGCTTGTAGCCCTGTTTCTCTTTTTTCTCACAAACTGAAAAACACCTTTCACGTTTTCTTTGTTGTTAAATATCTCTGCAGTGACTTAATGTTGCACCAGTTCTCATGTTTATTCCTGGGCTTTTTGATCTCTAAGATAGAAGTTTCCAAGTGATGTGACCTGAAACTTGCATCTGCTTCTGGTGTCCTTCACAAAGAAGGATCACATCCAGTTGGAGCTTCTTTGGATCTTGTCTGGGATGTGTTCTTAATAATGGAAACATCTTTTGACTCCTGGAGAATGCTGTGTGCAGTGAAGTCCTCCACACCCCAGCTGACTTCATGAACCAGCTTCTTTCAGTCTTGAGTTTTAAAAGAGCAACCTGATAACTTGCCTTCAACTCTACTTTTGCTTATTTTTTCTTTTGAATGCTGACTCTGTTACTGATGGTGTGGTCCAAGGTGAATTTCTGCAACCTTTCCTGTGTTCCCATTGCATATGCACAAAAATGAAGGCTATAAATAGCATCACTCTATGTCGGCTCGTTAACAGGAGAAATTTGTTGCGCTGTGATATGGAGAGAGGTCTCGCTCCTCTTGCACTTCATAAATCAGAAAACAAATTAATAAAGGTAAAACATTTCCAGAAGGACACGTGTCACTTACCTGGGCTGCTCTGGGCAGCTTTCAGCAGAAGTTCTACAAAACTACCACTTTTTGTCTTGCTGTTCCTCTGTGATTTCCTCTCATCTGTCCCACTACAGCCACGTGTGCCATCCCATCAGCTCTGAGGTACACACTTCTGGAGCAGCTGATAACCTTGAATTCCAAATCTTTCAGTTTATTTTGTTCCCTTCTGCTTTGTCATCTCTGTGTCATGTGTCTGGCATGGTTGTCAGGCAGGGCTTTGAGCTTCCTGAGGCTCAGCGAGGAATTGCTGCTGCATTGCTCCCTTCATGCCAAGTGCTTCTGTACAAAAGCCTGGCCAAGCAGTGGCACTTCTTCCTGTATAAAAATTACAAAGTAGCCAAGGCAGCTGTGCTTTCCTGAAGGGTGTGTGTGTGTTCAGTGCAAAATGTCTTCAAAACATTAATGGGTGGGAGCCTCAGAGTGGAGTGGTGTGTGTTGGGCTTGGGGGTGCATTCTGTCACCCGAAACCTCTGCGTGCAGGAGGTGATGGGCTCTGTGGGGTGGCTTTCCTGGCTGTGCTGTGTGCAGCTGTATTTGGGCGTTGTCTCCCCCAGAGTCAGGTTATCTGAGCACCTGGTGCAGGTGAACGATCTGGGGAGGGATCCAGAGCTGGGAGTTTGGTTCTTATTGTTGCATTTAGCTCCTCTGCTCTTCAGGGCCATCTCTGCCCCGTGTTTTTGGTATTCTTCCACTTCCCCCAGGCTGGTCACTGGAGCAGAGAGGTCTCCTTCAGCAGCCACATGCCTTCTGTTTGCCTTCAAATCCCTCTCTAATCCTCGCTGGCTCTACCTTTGCTGCAGGAGGCATTTTGGAGTTGCTGGGAGGTGGGTCAGGAGCAGCTGCCACTCCAAGGGGAGTGGGTTTTCAGGAAATCAGATGCTTCCACAGCCGCCAGAGTCGAACCCACTCCTGCTCTGGAGCACAGTGCTTCCCAGCCCTCCTTTCTCCGAGCTTGGAGCTTTGCCATGCTCCAGAACAAGCTCCATGAGTAGCAGAGCGCCTTCCATCCCGGGACTTTCCCGCCCCGGCAGAATCCGTGGAATGCCTTTGAAGCAGCTCTCTGTCTGCTTTGCCTTGCCCTGCCAGTGCAAAGGGGATGGAAATGGTACTGGAGATCGAGCCCAAAGGACCCACCAAGCCCTTCCAGAAATAACAAGTGGTTGACCGTGGTTAACTCCCACTCAGTGCTCAGTCCTTGCTAATTGTCAGTGTCCTTTATGGAGGAGGAAGGCTGTATGGATGGAGAACTGGGATGCCAGGGAAGAGAAATGCTTTGCCGGAGGTGTGGGGTTTTTATTGCTGTTGATTTTTTGTCCCTTTTTTTTTTTATTTTTTTTCCTTTTCATTTTTGGCCCCTGCCTTGTGTTAGAATATCCTGAGGGGTTTTTCAGAGTTGTAGTTGGCACTGGGTGTGCAGTCAGCAACGCGAGGAGCTTTTGTCGACTGGAGTTGGTGTTTACAAGGAGAAATCCATAGGAAACTTGGGGGTTTTGATGGAAATTTTCACCTTCATAAAACCTTCCGGTGCTGTTCCTAGAAAACTTGCAGTGTGAATATGCTGCTTGTAAAGATTACGCTTTTTTGTTGTTGTTGTTCTTGCTGGCCAGATGAAATCTTTTGGCTGCACAGGGCATCAGCAGAGTCCCCAGCCTGGAAGCTGTGAGGGGAATTAAGGCTCTCTGTGGACCTCACAAAGGAATTGTGAAAATGGAGTCTTTTCTAACAGTTTTTCCTCCAACTTTGGAGTTTCCACTAGAGCAAATACATTCTTGCTTTAGGCTGCTGTGATTTAGAACATGCATAAACACAAAAGGATGCTGGAAGATTCTGGCCAGCTTGGCAAGTAGAATCATGGAATGATTTGGGATGGAAAAGACCTCAGAGCCCATCTCATTCCAAGCCATTGCCATGGGCAGGGACACCTCCCACTAGACCAGGTTCCCCCAAGCCCCTCCAGCCTGGTTTTGGACACTTTCAGGGATGGGGAGTCTACCACTGGGTTATGGGTCTTCCCTTGGGTGGGGAGAGGAGGGGGGTGTGAGTGCCTGAGCTCATCTCAAGGAATATATTTCTGTATCAACAATGTGTAGTAACCAACTTGATAAAAGTACAGTGGAAACAAGCTGTGGTTATGACTTAAAAAAACAGCAGTGTCATTCCAGCAGTGCAAGTATCCTGTTTTTCAGACACGGCTGATTAGAAATAGAAAAACTGGCCCCTTTATTTCACCAGCTGAAGGATGGAATAACAGTGTAAAGGCAGCACTGCTCGTTGTTTCAGTGCTGATCATTCCTGGCAGAATTCTCTCTTATCAGCAATTTAAAACCGCACATTTGGGATTGAAAACCTTTTTATGTTTGCTCCCGTGGACTTCTGAAGAGTCGTTGTCTCTAAAGATAAAATTAGAGAGCTTGATAACTTAAAGGGTGGAGGAAAGCAAACAGAACTATTCTGGAATGAAGTGTCATAGGGAATATGTGAGTTCACCTTTTAACAACTATTTTTGGTGGTTTTAAATATTTAAAAGCTTACCTGCAGCTGCCACAGCTCTCTGCTTGCCAGCACTGAGAAACAGGGGATCTGTGGGTGGGGACTGGGCTCTCGTTCATCTTCAAAGCAATTTCTGCTGGGAAGCCTTGTTCTAATTCTAGGAGCTAGAGATGAAATGTGCTGCTGGCGTGCAGGGGAGAAGCTGTGATTGCCTAAAAGTTCTTTCTCAATGTCCACAGCAAAGGGCTTGTGAGGTGGGGGCTCGTTTTTTTCCAAGTGACACTTTCAGGTAAGGCCCATTGCTAAGATGACTTTTAAAATGAAAGTTCTCTTCCCTGCTGCTGGAAAACTCTGAGGCAGGTGGCAGCTGGTCTCGTGGAGTTTGCAATGCTCTTTATAGCTGTCTGAAGTTATTAGAGGAAGGTTTTCTTTAAATCCGGATCCATTAAAACATGTGCAATGAACTGAATGCTGAATTCAAATGAGGCAATTATTCTGGCAGTAAAATTTCTGACTAAGGCATAATTTTGTTATGTAAATTATAACTTTTAAACCTTAAATGGTATTGTTGGCTGAGCCAGGGACTAACTGAAACACAGGAGGAAATATAACCTTAAACAAGAAATCTGTAATAGGTGAGGCAGGACTTTACCCTTTGTCTTTCTCCATAGACCAGAAATAGCTGGGGGCAGCTGAACCAACTCTGCTGGCTGAACATGTCCCCTGAGCCTGTTGGGGTAACCAGTTTGGTTCTGTTTTTATTCATATAATACCTGGTCTCACCTTCATTTGCAGCTTCTCTTAATGAAGGGTGCAGAGCTGATTGTCCTGCTGGATTCCTGAAAACTGCTCGAAGAAAGCCTTCTAAAAACAAGCTCAGCTCATCTTTCAAACACCTTGGCATGAGAACTCATGAATGAAATTTGATCTTCTGCTCCTGGCTCAGGAGATTTCAGCATGCAAAGTCGTGTTTTAATTGTATTCACCTCTTCTCCCCAGGGTACGGTGGCGAGCAGCCACCAGAGCTTTTCTCTCTAGTCTGGGAAATGTCCTTCTGGAAGGGAAGGGAAGGCTGCAGGCACTGTTCTCTGCAGCAGTTTGCTGCAGTGCTTCACCTGCTGCTCCTCTGGGCTGGGCTTTGGCCAGGGCACATCAGTGGCCTGACCCTGCTTTGCTGTGAAGTACAACCACAGTGAGGCAGATCCTGTGAAAAATGAGGCCAAAGCAAACTCCAGCAGTCCTGATTTCCCATTTTTCTCTTCATGCATCTATTTCAATGCCCCAAAGTTCTATTTTTGTAAGATGATTTTAGCTTTTAGCATCCGACTGAGGAGGCAAACAAAGTAGCTCTGCTGCGTTTTGCAGAGGAGACTAAACTGGGAGGTGACCCAATTCCAACGAGCTGGAATTGGCACGGGGAGAGAATGAACCCAGGGACTGGGTAGGTGTGTCTGCAGCACAGAGATCTCCTACCCCCACAGTCTGTAGGTGAGATGCAGGTGGTTTTGGCATCGTCTGGTTGCAAGAGCCTGGTGATGGTCTCCCTAAAAAATCCAGAGGGAAGTAACACAACATCTGCCTTTCCATCAGCTGCTTCCTGGCCTTCAAAGCACTGCTTGGACCAGAGGGGTGTAGAAAGGTGAACTAAGCCCTTCCTCTTGATGCACCTCCCTAAAATCTCTGTGCCTGCCCTTCCTTCTTGTCATTAGGGCCAGAAGGAGGAACCAAAGCTCCAGGGAAAGCACTGGTTAAGCAGCACAGCTGCTCCTAGTCCTGGAGGCTTCCTCAGCTTGGGCAGCATCATTCATAAATTTGTTGGACTTCATAGACCAGCAGATTGAGGTTTTTAGCTAAAAGCTGGTTTTAGGCTAGGAATGTACAAAGTTGCCATACTTAAACAACTCTCTTGGTGTTGGCTCTCAAGGAAAACGTGTTCAGTATCTGAGTGTTTCTGTGTCAGCTCATAAGGAATGTGGCATTGAACCTGCTGCTCTTCAACTCTTGAGCACACATCATCCCCAAAGAGGAGGCCTTTGAGTGCAACAACTCCAAGATTACCATATTGATTACATAATCAATAGTTAGTTCAGTAATGTGCCTGTGTGACACTCCTGGGAGAAGAGCCTGGAGTCTCCTGGTGGTTGCATCCTGTGTGGTGTTACTGAGCTTTGAATGGAAGATGGCTCTGGAGGTGTGACAGAACAGAGGAGTTTGGGGCTGCTGCTGCAGGGTTAGCAGCATCCAAGGGGTCCTTCTCAGCTTGGAATTCCTGACTGTAGAATCCCATCCTCGAGAGGGGGTGTCCTCAGCCACATGTTATAATGCTATCACTTTTGGTGGGGTATCAGATACCCCCCCCCATAACCTAAGGACCCTTATGGGAAAGTCACCAAATTTGCCATTATCAAGATGCTAAGGAAAGGTTTCATTACCCAGAGAAGCTGTGGCTGCTCCATCTCTCAAAGTGTCCAAGGATGGGTTGGATGGGACTCGGAGCAACCTGGGACAGTGGAAGGTGTCCCTGCCCATGGAAGGAAGTGGAACAAAATGAGGTTTGAGGTCCCTTCCAGCCCAAACCACTCTGTGATTTTGGGTGATACTAGGAGATCAGATATCCCCTGGGATCTCTGATTAATAGAATTACTCTTGCTTATTTCCTTTTTGAGCTTTACCCACACTTTATCAGCTGAAAGGAGTGTGTGTGGTAGCTGATGTCCAGATAAACCCTGTGACCTATGTGTGCCTTACAACTGGATTGAGGAAGGAACAGGCAGAAGGATGGCTCTAGCTCAAGAATGAACCACTAGCTGTGTTTTGACAACTGATACAACTGAAACTTTAGAATTTCTCCTTGCAACTGCCTGGAAACAGATTTCTGTAATGGGAAGTCCTCTCCTACTGCAGGAAGTTCTCCAAGGGTGGATATTGCAGCCTTGGTGGCTCTTTTCCTTTCTTATGTGGTTCCTCTTGAGATGTGGGCTGGTGCCTGCTCTGGGCCACCTTCTCTAATTCCACACAGGCATATTTTTGCAACTATAACTTCTTCCCTCTATGTTTTTCCAGGGTTTCTGGTATGCACTTAAAGCCATATCTCAAGTTACAGAAGAAAGAGCGATCCCCAGAAATAAGCCAGGATTCCCTGCGAGGCCACCAGGGACCAGCACAAGGAGAAAAATACACCAACTGCACCAAACTGAGCGTTTTCCCAAAAGCTTCCCTCGTGACTCCATCTCAAAAGCTTCTGGGGATTATTTATCCAAATACTATGTGCAATATGAATGGGAAAGGCCCGGCGGATGCTCCGAGCACGAGGGAGAAGAAGAACGCCCTGTCTGCGACGATCCACCAGGGAGAAGAAGGGGAAGGGCCTCTGGATGTGTGGGCTGTGGTGAAACCTGGCAACACCAAGGAGAAAATCGCCTTCTTTGCAGCCCAGCAGTGCAGCAGCAACACCCGCACGGGCTCCATGAAAATCAAGAGCACGTGGGACATCGACGGGAGAACGGCCAAACGCAGGAAAAAATCGGTGGATCTTAAAAAAGCCAAAATCCAGCTGGAAAGAATGAGGGAGGCGAACGCCAGGTGCTCGCAGCCGGAGCCTTTCGCCTGCGGCATCGAGCACTGCTCGGTGCACTTCGGGAGCGACGGCGGCGAGGGCTCCTTCCCGGGCCGCTCGCTGTCGGTCATCGAGATGGTGGCGTTCCTGGAGCAGCGGGCCAGCGCCCTGCTGGTGGACTGTGCCAAGACCTGCACGGCCGCCTCCGCCACCAGGCTGAGCTGCCAGCCCAAGGCCGCCCTGCCCACCTCCGACCCCTTCTCCTCGGCCGCCGGGGCGTGCGAGGCGCAGGCGGAGCGGGGCCCCAGCGAGCCCCAGGGCGAGCCCGTGCGCGTGCTGGACATGGTGGCCAGGCTGGAGTCCGAGTGCCTGAGGCGGCAGAGCGAGCGTGAGGCCGGGAGCCTCTCCCGGAACAACAGCTTCCGCAGGAACGTGGGCAGGGTGCTCCTGGCCAGCGGCACCCAGCCCGAGGGAGAGGCGGGGAAGGGCGTCCCGGCTCAGGGGGACGGCCTGGGGGAGGCAGGGGTGGCAGAGGCCGGGTACGGAGGTCGCTGCGGCTCTCTGGGTGAGACCGAGCTGTGGGATGGCGCTGCCTCTGCCCAGCAGCCGTTTCCTTCGGGGCTGGATACCCGAGTGGAAAATGTGAATTCGGGACTTGCCCAGGCGGTGTTGGCGATGACAGCTGGCAGGAATGACACTGAAACACGGATTGAGCCTCCCGGGGCTCTGCTGTCCCCGTGTCCAGCTGCTGCCAGGCTGCCACCGGATCCCTTGCAGAGCAAGAACGCGACCGTTGATTGTACGTCGAAAGAGCCTGTGATTTTCCCAAAACATCCTGCTAGGAAGGAGCCCTTGTGCATCAGTATATCAGTCACCAAGACAGAGAAAGGGTGCAGGAAGGAGAAGCTCTCCAGCTCCAGTTCTGGTGAGGATTCGCTCCCAGGGAGGCTGTTTTTCCTCCAGGGTGAGCAGCCTGCTGTTCACGAGCAACAGCCACGGCGGGAGAGTAGCCAGGAGAAGCCAGGGGAAGTAGCCCAAAATGAGGATGAGGATGCTCTGGCATCTGGTAGATCCTGTGTCAGAAGCAGTGTCCCTACAGAGCCATCGGCCCCTTCTGTCCCTCCCACAGAAGGGGCCTTGCAAGTACTTGACGCTTCCTGCCTAAAGCGGCAGGTTTCGCATGACTTTCTGGAGACCAGGTTCAAAATCCAGCAGCTTTTGGAGCCTCAGCAGTACATGGCCTTCTTGCCTCACCACATCATCGTCAAGATCTTCGGGTTGCTTCCCACCAGGAGCCTGGTCGCCCTGAAATGCACTTGCTACTACTTCAAATTCATCATCGAGTACTACAACATCAGGCCGGCGGACTCGCGCTGGGTGCGCGACCCCCGCTACCGGGAAGACCCCTGCAAGCAGTGCAAGAAGAAATACGTCAAGGGGGACGTGTCCCTGTGCCGGTGGCATCCCAAGCCCTACTGCCAGGCTCTGCCCTACGGGCCTGGCTACTGGATGTGCTGCCACCGCTCCCAGAAGGGCATCCCAGGCTGCAAGCTGGGCCTCCACGACAATCACTGGGTCCCTGCCTGCCACAGCTTTAACCGGCCCATCCACAAGAAAACCCGAGGAGCGGGAGCCGAGGTGGAAGAGGAATATTAGTGCACAAACACTTTCCTGCGAGATTGTTTGGGGTGGGAGGAGGAGGAGGAGGAGGAGATTCTCATGCCTTGTGCTGTTTACAGTGTATATAATTGTCGTGATGATTTTTTTTTGTTCCCCCTCCCCCCACAGGGCTATGAAACTGCACATACTCAAACACAAGAGCCTTTACCTTTTAGATTAAAAGAGAGCTTTTAGTCCATCTCTGTAAATAACACTATGAAAACTAATTGTACATACAGAGTCTACAGCTGGCTGAACAAGGTAACCCCTACAATGCAGCTATCCCAGTGTTGCGGCTATAGGTGTGTGTGTTTTTAAGTGTCTTGTTTCAAAATCTGTATATCCTGTGTAATATATGAATGTTTCTGAGAAGAAACTCTAAATAGGTAAAGGTCAACGTGTTTAAAGAAGCTGCAGACAACTTAACTGGACAACGTGAAACTTAGTCTATAGAACAGATCCATTATAGTAGCGTGGCAGTGGATTAAAAAAAAAGAAAAGAGAGGAATATTATTGTATAGTCAGAATATAAAAAAACTTCTTGTCTACCTTACCCATGTTGTCTGGTTGGGGTTCTTTTTTTACATAAATAAAATGTGCATTCTAGATCTGCCTTACCAGACTTTCTCTTGTAAGACTTTTGCCCCCAAATAAAAATACTGTAAAACATGTGGCAGAAACTTGGTGCTGTGCTGTAGTTCAGATTGCAGTGTGCTTTCTCTAGCAAACCTGTCCTCCTACTAACAAAGAAACAAAAAAAACCCCTAAATCTCTAGGACTTGGGAGAACTCCCTGCTGTAACATTCATAGTTTCCAGCTTTTTCTTTCCTTCCTGCCAGCCCTGCGTGCAGCAGAGGCTTCTTTCATTGGGAATTGTGGTGCTAGGTGTGTAAAGCTTGCAAAAACAGGCACTTTCTGCTCATCCTGCTTCTTGGCTCTTGTGTGGGCACACCTGACTTGTTCCCTGGATGCTCGGGCATCCAGCAGGGTGAGCGTGGAGTTGCCTTGGGCTCTGTGCTGTGCTGGAAGCTGTCCTGTCTGCTCTGTATGGAATTTTCCCCCTGCCAGAAGAATCCTTGCAGTGCTTTTTGCCCTGCTCTGCTGCAGCCCCTGGCCTCTCGTCCCTGTGCTGTGAGCCAGTGCTTCCCAGGAGGGGAAGGTTTGTGTTGGACGAGCGGCGATTCCTCACACTCGGAACGGGAGCGGAGCGTGGAGGATTTCCCTGGATCCATCCCTGTCCTGCTGTTACACCCCTCTGAGGGTGGATGGTTTGGAAGTCTGGCAATGGACCCTGGCCAGTCCAGCAGCCACATCCGGCTCGCTCAGGGGAGCAGCAGCCGTGTTCCAGGGAGCCAAGCGGAGCATGGCAGCTGTGCCTTTGCCCTGGCCATGTCCCTTCTCTTCCCCCACCTGCTGCTGCTGCTGTTTCTCTGCCCCTTCTCAGGGCACGGATGGACTCCTGGCTCTCACCATTCCAGCTGGAGCAGCCAAAATCTCTGACCTGGTGCAAGAAAAGCCAGTGCCACCTTCCCATGGCGCTCACCTTGGGCCTTCCTCTGCCCTGCCAACCCCAGGGAGCAGCTGGAAAGGGCAGGGATGGGGTGGCCCTGCACCTGGCTCATCCTGTTCTCTCTCCTTTGGTGCTGGAGCAGAAAGGTGTGGAAAACTGCTGCTACCCACCTCCACCGGCCCCTGGGATCGCAGGGAGTGACTCGCCTGGTTCCGGAGCAGGAGGAGGACAAAAGAGAGTTTGGGGGAGGCTGCTTTTGTTCTTTAACAGTGAGAGAAGGAAAATCGAGCCCTGGCAGCCTGAAATGTGGGTTTGGTGAGCTCAGGCTCTGCAGGGAGGTTTAAAGGATGTGCTTTCAGGATCCTTAAAGGATGAGGTTTTATTTTTTGCCTTCACCTGCTCCTGTCTCCCCCCCCCGGGTGTCAGCAACCCCTCCTGGAGCTGCTCAGCCTCCCTGCGCTGCAGACATGATGACAACCAGGAGGAATGAAATTAGGAATCTAAAAGAAGGGTGTGGCTGCCTTGTAATCGGCTGGGAAGAGGGAGAGGGAAAGCAGGACCCCTCCTTGATGCCCAACTTCATCCTCTAACAGGGCACAGGCTTCACCCAAACTTCCATCTGCTCCCTCAGCTGCACCCGGACCAGCAGCAAAACAACTTCCAGGCTGTTGTTTTGCCAAAGCCTTCGGCATCAAAGGCCTTCAGGTTCATTTTGGTGAGGGGCAAAGGGAAAGAAGCTGCTTTCCTGCCCCCGCACCCAAGACTCTGGAAAACTTGAAGCTGACAGCAGTGAGGAAAGTTCCTGCGAGGCTGGAGTGCAGCGGCAGAGGAAAATATTTTGTAATTAGATAAGGGGCAAGTGAGGTCATTTTATTTGGAACAGGGTGTGAGATTTTGGTCACCTTTGTCAAACAAGGGGGAAAACGAGGATAAAATAATATCGTGAGGCTATTTTGTTCTTGGAGCAGGGAAATCCAGAGGACAACTTGCTGTCTACCCCACCCCATCCGTGCCCTGCCCCCAGGCTGGCTGGGGAGCGTGGGCTGGTTTATACATCATTTATTATGTTGTCTGCTGGAACTGTCCCTCCTGCACAGCATTGCTGTTCAGAATTGTTTCACAGAGTAAGCTTTTGCATCCAGAAGTGGGTTGGTTCTGAGTGTTGCCATGCTGAGCTGCCTGCAGGCTTTTTTTTCTTCCTGTAACATTGTAAAATGCAGATTTCTGTTCCCTTAAGGGATGGTTCAGGGAGAAGCCAAAGTCTGATGAATGTTGTGGTGGTTTTTTTTTCCTAAGAAGCAATTAAAAAAAAAAAAATCCCGTGTTGGATTTACAAAGTTCACTGTTTAGAACTGAGGACGAAGGACTGCACCATGTGCTTGACTTCCCTGCCTGGGAGCATTTGGAGTGTCTGGACTGAGTTTCCAGACAGGCCTGCAAAAAAGTTGTAATAACATTTCCATTGTCCATAAGCTTCCAGTTTTCATCAGGCTCTGGGGCTCTCCTGGCATGGACACCACTGAGAAAGCTGCCTGTGGCTGAGGCTTGTGGTTGGGCTCTTGCTCCATCCTGGCTCTTCCTGCAGCAGCTTTTCCCTTTGCTGAGCCCTGTTCCCTGGGGAGAAATCCTGGGATGCTTCAGCAGAGCTCAATTCCTTGTGTCAGACCCAGTCCCCCCCTGCAGTCCCCTTCCAGCCAGCCCTGGAACTGCTCCAAGGGCTGGAGCCCCT
>VXAC01000515.1:0-46016 GCA_013399225.1 Rhipidura dahli
ATGTCCCTATCTCTCCACATCTAAAACAACCGTGGTGTCTCCTCATCTGTGGCTTGAGTGAAGACTTGAGAAGGATGGTGGTGTGGTCACCAGGGGTGGCTGCCTAAGCCACCTCCCCAGAAATAAACCTCTCCCCATCCTTCGTCTCACAGCCACATCCCTGGCAGAGGTTCTGCCAGAAGGGGGTGATGTTGGGGATATAACTCTGCCTGCTGTGGTTTCCAGAGTTTGCTGATCAGCCAGCAGAGCTCCTGCAGAGGAATTTGTCAGGCAGTTGTGCAGCAGACAGCTCTCAGTGGGGAGGATGGGTGGAGAGCTTGGAGCAGCCCATGAGTGAGAGGGCTGCATGAATTATGCAAGGCCTATCATGGCACATGTGTGCCCATGATCTCTCCTTCACTGGTGGGCAGGAAAACGCCAGTGAGAGCAGATTTCTGCTGTGAGCAGGATGTGAGAAGCCAGAGAGCTCCCAAAGCCTGGCTGCTCTGGCTGGTGAAGTACGGCCCTGACGCGACAGCACCTGGCAGGAGGACCTCTAATTGCACGCTAAGCTGCAATTAATTGCAGGATGGCTGTAAAATGTGCATTTGGACACTTAGAGGCAACCTGAGGCTGCTCACACGACTGACTGGGCGCAGCAGGGGGAAATGCCATGTGTTGCAGAGGAGTCCTTTGCACTGCATTCAATCTGCAGGGAAGAGATGGTGAGCTTGTCCTGGAGGGAGGATGGTGCTAGTGCTCACTTACACAGATGGAGGATGCAGCCAGAAAATGCACCTGTGATAACAGGGTCTGACTCCAAGAAGGCAAAAGGAATAATGGGATGCCATATATGCCCCCATGCTTGTTCTGCAGAGCAAATTATTCTAACAATGTAAAATGTTGGCTGGGGAGGAACTGTCTTAGTGGATAATGCAACTTCAGCAATGCATTTCTGACCTGACAGATTGCTTTGGGAGTTTTGTATTGTTTTGTTTTATTATTCCTCTTTTTTCTTTTCTCCACTTTTCTTTTTTTCTTTCTTTCTNAATATTGCTTTAGGATGTCTGAGTTATAAAATCCAACAGTACAGCCAACAGTTTACACACACATGGATTGTAAAGAGCCACATGGAAATAAAAGCAAAACAAAACAAACAAAAAAAGGTACTTGTCCATTTGAATCCCTTCCCATCTCATTCTGAAAAATAATATTAAATAAATGCATAAAATAAACAGGGCAGGAGGGCTCAGTTTTCACCAGCTGAAAAGCAAAGAGCAACAACAGACTGGGAGGAGGAAAAAACTGCTGTATTAAAAATTATTATGTCCTGACTAAATGTGAACCCTACAAGAACTCTCTCCATGGTTTTGTCACATGCTAGGTGTCTTCTTCCTCCCTTTTTGCTGCTCTTTTCATGCCTGTTCCATCTCCCCTCTCCCTTGGCTGTATATTTATATTGTACATTTCTGCCTCATGGCAACAATGTGCCAGTAATAGCTCACCTTTTTCATCCATCTGATGTTCCCAAGGGACGTTTGTTTTGCTGGGAAATTCCTCCTTGCAGCAGCAGGATTCTGGCTGATTTTTCTTGTGTTCTAATGATTCCCACATCTCTTGCTGGCAGGTGGCAAGGTTTCCCCGTGGGCAAGATGTCCTCGAAAGCAAAGAAATTGTGTTTATTTTTCTGTCTATCAAAATAAAAAATACTCATACACAGAGAACATCTCATATCCCTCCCAAAATGTCCCTAGAGAATGTTTTCCTTTTAGCTTTGGTGCATGAAAAGACCTTGTGGGGGGGGAAAAGTTATCTCTTTACCCACATTTCCAAATGTTTTTTTTTATCCTCATGTATTTAGCAACAATCTTTGCTTTGTGGGTTTCAAGGGATGTGTCAAAATAAATTGGGTTGGGGTTTTTTTCATTATAAGAAAGCCATATGGATAGTGCAGCAACATGAGAAAAAAACATTCTGCCTGCACGTTGTGGTACTTACACTTTGGAAATAAATAAAGACTGAAGATTTGACTATCAATCCTTCCTCCTAGCCCTTAAGTCTGTTTGGTTTTGTTTTTTCTTTCCTTGCAGTGAAAACAAGGGAACAGAGCAAGAGGGAACTTGCCCTTCCCAGCATTACATCACAGAGGAGCCCCACAAGTCTCGTTACTTTAAAAAAAAAAAAAAAAAAGCCTATTTTACCATGAGTAGAAACAAGTCTTGTGCCCTCTTTCATGCTTTTAAGACCTTTTACAAGTCATTGGACTGGTCCAAAAACTCACCCAGAAGCCTGGTAATGAGCACAGGGAACCATAACCTGCAAATAAGGGATTTCACCTCTTGGCCATAAAAGCAGCTGCCTTCAGACAGTTAAAGAAAATTGCCTTTCTCTTGAGAAATGCCCACTTACAAAAGCTTTGTAAAGAATAAGGCCCACTTCCAAAACCCTTGCTCTTGGTGCAAACACTCATTCTTTCCCCAAGGATTGCGGAGGCCCTTGTTGGAATTCTCAGAAAAAGCTTTTACCTTTCACAGAACATCTTATTATGAGCATCTTGGCTCCTCACCAGCCTTTCTGTACCAGTTTTCCTGAGTTGCACTTCACTGCATTTTCTCAGCTGGCAACAGCAAGTGCCACAGGAGTACCAGAGGGTGGACATCAATTTCCAGCACACTGGCAGGATTGCATGAGCTGTTTTCTTGCTGCTGAGGAGACAGCTGGGACAAAGCCCTGTGCCTGCCTGGACAATATTTAAATACCCTCAGACTGGATTTTGACAAACAGAGAGAGGAACTTTTCAAAGCATAAAATCTGATTTATTTGCTCCTTCTGAATGAGGAATGTTGAGATAAAAATTGCTAAAAAAGGATTTAAAACCACAGAGGACTTCATTAAACACATTATTTAGAGTTATCTAATTTTATTCTTTTTGTATCAAAAAATTGCCTTAAGTAGTCTATCTTGATTTAAAAGATGTGCATTCTTTGCTGACAATATTCTGATTATCAGATATTTAGACTATCTGATTCAGGAACATTTAGGACATTTCTATTTAGTTCATTTCTGTGCTTTATCTTCCGGAGTTTATTCCAAATCCACAAGTAAAATGAACATTTTATCCAATCAGAGCATTTACTGAACTATAACATGAAGTCACAAATACTATAGCTTTCAATGAATGGATTTCATTTTTCCACTCTCTCTTCTATACTATTTTTGACAAGAAATTCATTATCTGATATTTAAGGTAGCCCCTGAATCTCTTATTTTGATAGAATATCTGTCTTCTTTAAAGCAGAAAATAAATAAACAACTTTGAGATGTCCTACTGTTTGTAGATTATTTGCAGGCATGAAGGCAGTACAGGGTCTATTTTCACCAAAAAAAAAAAAAAATCAGAAACAAAAAAACCCCTAAAAATTAAAATTTGCCAGACAGGTTAGAAAATATACAATGTGACTTCCTTAAGTAGTAGGGACAAATTTGTTTTCTAATTTAGATATGTACGAGTAAAGTACTTTTTCCACATAAAATTATTGCCTGATATTTTGGACATTTCCCTGTTCTGAACAAACTGAATAACACTTTTAGGAACAAAACTACTTCTAAAAATATACCACATGTCAGAAATAGAAGTTGTGCCAGAGGAGGCATCTCATAAGGACACAGGAAGAGATAAAGGCCCAGCACAAATGAATTGCAGCATCATCTCCTTGATTCAGAAGGCGAATTTCCCCACCTCGAGTCACCCTACTGCACTGGCTGTGAAAGTCAGCTTTTCCATGCATCTTTTCATGCTCCTGCAACCCCCCTCTATTGCCCAGTTCAATGGCATTGTTTGCAACAGAACCAAATAAGACTTGTCCAGTTATCCTCGAATAACCCCACCCATTCAACAATCTCCAAAGCCCCGTGGAGAGGCAGCTCTTTGATGAAAAGTCTGGAGCTCAAACTCTTCCCATGACCAAGGGGAAGCAGTCCTAGGAATTCCCAGGAAGCAGTCCAGTGCATTTGGAAATCCTGCCTAAATTCACAAGTGGGGATTTGGGCATCAAAAGAATATGCGTTGTCTAGATAAGATAAGGCACCTTTTAACTGAAGGCACACATTTCTAAAACAAAATTAGCCAAACTAGTGACTGCAAGATTTGCAGTGGGCCAGTGAATAAGGAAGGAATCTGCCACTTTAGCTGTGAAAACTCCACAAAAAGGGAGTTTTAAACCACCAAAGACCCTTTCAGGGATTTGGATATAAATCTCAAGAAGAGACAAAAATCTTTGAGCTTCTCTTTAGAGATGGGCATCCAGATTCTTCCTTCAAGGGGGAAAAAAAGTGCTCTTTCCTTCAGAAGGATGATGTGCAGCCCCTTCAGTACATAATATACCATTTTCACATGGAGTAAGTAAAAATATTTCAGTTGAAGAGACAAATGCGATACTTTTCTGACTAATATGTTTTGGCTCCAAAATATGGCTATTCTCCCACAAGGGAAAGGAGGTTTTCCCAGATTATAGCCTTGTGCTTCCTCAAAAATGGGATTTAAATCCAAAATGTCTGAACTGGGGTGGTCTAGCACCAGTCTGCTGTGTCAATGCAGGGCTCTTCTCCTGCCTTTTGCACAGGACTGGACATCGATGGAGCATCACCATCAGAGGAACCTCTTCAAGCAAAGCAAGAGAAGAAATATTTATTCACAGCTCTTGTTCAAGCATGAAGTGTGCAATTAACTCCAGGACACAATATCACTGCAGGAAGAGCAGAGCCAAGTCTAAAACAATTAGTCTTTTTAAGAGTGCACTACCTCTAAAAGTGAAGTTAACATTGGTGCTTGATATGCTTTTAACTCATGGAGATGCACCAAATCCCAGAGCTGGCTAAGGGATCATTACAACATTGCCCAGCAAACACAGGAAAATCACAAATTCTCCTTGTGAAATTAACCCAATAAACCTGTCCACTTTACTTAATTAAAATTATCTTTTGTAGGAGAAACAGAGGAAAACGTATCTAACAACCCTAGGCAGTCTGCTATTTTAAAAAAATCTTTAAGAGTCCAAGTATGAGGCACATCCCACCCATACAAACAATCAATGTGGATCTTTCAAAGAGAAAAAAGGGAATATACTGTGGAAGTGGCAGAAAAGAAATATCGAAGCAGCACCAGTGCTGTCCATTTCATTAAGAGAATTAAACTAAAATCATATATAAGGAAAAAAATCTCCTATAGTGTGACAGGCACCATAACAAAACTAAACCATTTCACCCTGCAGACTCACTGAGAGCAATATTTTAGGATGAAGTGAGGTTGTACACAGCAAAAAAGGGGAAATCTTTCTAAAGAACTTTTTTCTAAATACTGGAGAGCTATTAGCATCTTGTTATCTATGAAGTTCTAAATACGCAAACCATTTTACCTCACAGATGAGTCCTACTGTTTAGAAACCTTGAAGCCACAGACAGTGAACTTCACTAATGAGGGAATCACAGAATTGTGCAATATCTCAAGCTGGGAGGGACCCATAAGGATCATCAAATCCAACTCCTTGCTCCTGACAAAGTTAAACCAAATCACTGAAAACCCTGCACACCCTGGACAGGTGTGGTGTCATGAGCCATTCCCTGCAAAGCGTGTTCCAGGTACAGACCACTCTCAGGATGAAGAACCTTTTCCCGAACTCCTACCTGAACTTCCCTTGGTGAAAATTTCATTTCCTGGCGTCCTGTTGCTGGTTACTAGCGAGGAGATCAGCACCTGCCCCTCCACTTCCCCCAGGAGGAAGGTGTAAACCATGATGGAGTCATACCTCACCCTTCTTTTCTGCAGTCTAAGGAAGCCTTTGTACAATTTCACAAGGCTGGTGGTTGCCTAATTCTCCACCCTATCTAATATTTGGACAAATGCTTATTCTAAGCTTTTACAAATTTTATTTCTAAATTTAATTTGCATAGTAGGAAGCATAGTAATTTTGCCTTCAGTAGCTCTAAGAAGAACATTTTTGTCTGCAGTCAGAACCTTTCTAGCTACACAAATAAGGACAGTTTCAGTGATTTTATTCTCTTCTGCTTCCCCACGGCTAAGACTCTCAAAAAGTAATTTTCCTTTTCACTCTTTGACAGAAAGGTACTCAAACAAATTGAAGTCAGCACCATCAACTCACCACTGGCAGAGATGAAGCAGGGCTCAGGACAGCAAGGAAAGCAGGAGCCAGCTCAGCCTGTGGCCAAAACCACCCTGGGCTCACCAGATGTGTCACAGCCTCACCACTGAGCAAGGACGAAGCTGCAGGACAGAGGCAGAGCCTCTGTGGGAAGGTGCAGCTGAATATGTGTTAGGATGTTTATTTTAAATTTAATCTGCACTGGATATATTTTGCAATATGTGCTTAATTTCTTAAACATTTTATTTACTTCCTGCAAATGGTGGAGAGTTTTTTCTTCTGGCAGTTTGCACTGTTGAGGTTTTAGAAATCATTCTGTCAGTTAGTTCCACCATGAAATGCAAATTATTGTCATTATTGTTCAGAGCTGCCTGCAAGTCAGAGGATAAAGTCAACATAAGTTCAGAAACTTTGATACTGTATAGGTCAGATCTAACAGAATGTATATAGAGATAGCTAATAATATCCTAATCCATATCCTAGTCCGTATCCTAATATATTCTTATTAAAAAAAAATATTTTCTTTCTGATCCATATGAGAAACAACCACTCTGAGCTGGTAGGTCTGCTGGCAATCCTTAAGACTATGAAATATGTGTGGATAAGTAAAATCTGTTACAAAATGTGGCCAGAGGCATTTTTCCTTAATGCTTTTGTACACATTTTTATTTTTCCCAGGAGGTACACAAAGCAGAAAATCAGAAATATCCTTAATTTTTCACAGCAACCTCCATTAAATACTAAATGAATATTAAATACCTCATTCAAGAGAAATCAAAAACTAACAGGTTGTCAGGTTCACAATCTTTAATTCTAACCCACTGCTGGAAACATTCACTCTGAAGCTTGTTCTGACATGGAAGAGCTTCCCATCCTCACCCTCTTCTGCCTCAGAAACACAACCCCCTGGGACAGGTCTGCAAAAGTGGGACAATTTCAATTAATTTCAGAGTTGAGCAGACTACACTCATGAACTTTCTGTGGCAATAACATACTCAGATAAAACCATGCATGGTTTTAGTACCAGGTACTGCTGGGGCTACTTGAAAATAATTGGCTTCTACCCTGCTGAACTGAAGGAAAAAGCTTTGAAAAGACAGTAGGACAGTATATATTTAAAAGAAATAGCTGTGGTCTGTCTGCAGAAATTTTCCAGGAAAGGACTTGTCCATAAATTCCAGGAAAAAAAAATTATGCACAAACTAAAGGGTAGGATAAAAGAAAAAAAAATCCAAAATGCTTTGAAATTACAGGCTTCAACAGAACCGTGAAAAATATATATAACCTAAAGTTTATTCATTTCACTTATCACTAGACATTCCATATTAAGGTTCACTTACATCTTTAGTCTCCTCCTCCGGCTGAATAAACCAATTTTTGAGGGCTAAGGGGTAAAACATGATTGGTGTCACCAGGATTGCCTCAATTTACCAAGGAATTCAATCAGTCCCAGTATAAGCAGCGAGTCAATTCTGTCCGCCACATCTAATGAAGAATTCTTGCACTCTGTGACTGTTAAAGCCACAATAATCAGAAGAAGAAATCCTCATTTGTATCTATATTTGGCTTTGCTGTTTGACCATGCCACAACTCTATCTATAAAAATAGATGTAGCTACAGATTTTTTTTTTTTAATAAATGATGAGGCAGATCAGAAAGCAACATGCAGCCTCAAAATAGCAGAGCTGCTACTTGCAGAGGGATGTTCCTTTTGGATCAATATTCTTTTTGTCTTTAAAATTATAGAGTAGAATTACTCATAATGACAGGATAATAACTGTGCACCAAATTTAAAGAGAGCTATATTTATACCAGATATATGGAGGAGAAGCTAAGCACTTAGCAATATTAAAAAACACCCTGGTGGCCAGATGTGTTACAGAAAGCATTACTGTAAAACACATGCATTAATTAAAATATAACTATGGGCAACAATTTATATTAAAGAATAGATATGACTCTTATAGACCATGTGCTGCTAATTAACTTAAATCTTTGAGGAATACTGTGATCTCCTACTTCACAAAAAATAAACAGAGTTTTATAAATAACCATTCTGGCTGTAAAGGGTATTTTAACTTTATGTCTGTAAAACTTTCATCAGAGTTGTTTTATGCCAGGATTTTAACCAATATAATAACAGCACGAAATACAATCTTGGGACTGCTCTGTTCTGCTTTCATGAGACCCATTCTGGAGTACAGGATTCAGCTCTGGGATTCTCAGTCTGGGAGGGACAGGGATCTGTTGAAAATGGTCTGTAAGACAGCTACAAAATTATCAGAGGGGTACAACCCTTATCCTACGAGCAAAGGCTGAGAGAGCTGGGGGGGCTTAGTTTGGAGAGGAAAAGGCTGCAGGGAGACTCAATTTCAGCCTTCCAATGCTTATAAAAAAGCTGGGGACAGACCTATTGGTACTGCCTGTAGCAATGGGACAAAGGGTGGTGGTTTTCAGTTAAAATAAGGGCAGATTCAGATGAGATATAAGGAAAAAGCATTTTCTGAGGGTGTTGAAAGCCTTGCACAGGGTGCTCAGAGAGGTGGTGGCTGCCCCATCCCTGGGAGTATTCGAGACCAGGCTGGGCATGGCTCTGAGAAACCTGGCTTGGTTAAAGATGCTCCTGCTCACTCAAAAAGGTCCCTTCCAGGAAAAAAACTATGCCATGATTAAGAGTAAAGTGAAAGCTGACTTTATGGCATTTCTGGTCTTCCCTCAACCATCCCTTCCAAAAAGCAGTTGGGCCATGAGATGGTAAAGGTGTTTTGCTGGAATGTATTTATAGATTTGTTAAATTAACCTGTAGTTCTAACAGCTGCCTGTGAAGTGGTGCATGAGTGTGAATTCCTGGGGCATTTTGCATTTACCAGTCAGAGTGAGCATGTTTAGGCTATTCAAATGAGATACTAATTGAGGGTTAGAAATAAATGGTTGTGTGTTATTCATATTGCAGAGGTCTACCATTTCAAACTCTGACCCATGATCCCAAAAAAACCCCAAAAAAGTAGTAGATTTTCCTGCATTATATTATCATTGGCATTTAATGATGGCTTACAGGCCAGCAAGTTGGGATGTGGGCTCACTCAGAACAAGGGTCAGCAGCCAGGGAGTTCTAGAGGTTATTAAAGTAGATATGCCTAGGCCATTAAATTTCAGTGCCACAAAAGACAGGACACAGTAGTGCAGTTGCCAGTCAGAGATATAATTTCTCATTCAACAAGTAGGACAAAAAAAATGAGGTAAATTTCTCTTAAAAGAAGTAATTAAAATATTCAGGATTAACTACTCATAAATTTTTACTTAAGGTAAAAATTAAATAGAAAAGAAATCCAAAGGTCTGCATTCTAAGATTTTTTTGCTTGAAAACAGGGAAGATGGTCAATGACATTATCTGAACAGACGGCTTAAACTCTATTTTTTCCAGCTTTCTTTTTAATAATATAATTGGATGCATAAACCGTACAATTTTTCTCTATTTCCCCTTTCTTAACTTCATTATGTCTCCTACTGTAAACATTTCAAATCTCTCACAACATCATAACAAGTTTCATATCAACTGCTAAATGAGTTCCACTCCATGATAATGGCAATAATGCCATTAATGGCAATCCATTTTGACTCATTCTGTATTTTGGGTAGCTAAGAAATGAACTCTGTTTGCTCCTGACAGTGTATATATTTGCACTATCAACTACAATTGTCTTTATATTGAATCAGTATGTGATAAAATAGGATGTATTCTACAAATTATTTCTTTTTCTCTAGACAGGGCTTACTGTAAGGTATCATCTTTCATTATCTTTAGTTTTCCCCAATTTACATACTGTCAACATTTCCAGGTTTGTTTTTTTTAATAAAAGAATAGATGTTACTCTTTCAGTCTGGATGAAGTCAGTGTTTTTAGCTTGTTCTCCACAGGAAATACTGCAAATGGAAATACATCATAAAAGAAAAGCTTAATGTTGCAAAGTACCCACAGAATTTATGTCAGAAAACATCAGAATTTGCCAAATGAGCCTGAAAATATTTGTGAAATAGAGATGTAGACTGATGAACTGATTTAAATCTCTGCTGGTAAATGCTTGATTGAAAATCACAATGGTTTTGCTTCACTGATGTAATGAAATACAATGCCCATTTTTTATTTATTTGACAGACCAGGGAAAATATTGGTTAGTGTGTGGCAACACAAAGTTTGGCAAATGAAAAAGGGGAGAGTGTAAAACAGCATGTTCTATGTTCGTGTAAAATAAGTGCTTTTATAAAAAATTACAGAAAATTCTACTTGATACTAGAAAATTGCAAAATTAAAAGCAATTCTAAACAGGAAATTTTCATTACCTTCATGTGGTATGGGACATCTATTTGGACAAAATGGATGAAATGTCCCATCTGTGTCCCCTCCCAACTTCCAGCTGGACGGACAGTGTGGGAAACAGAGAAGTCCTTGACACTGTGCAGGCTCTACTCAGCAGTAGGTGAAGCATTCCTACCTTATCAACAATCTTTTGATCACAAATCCAAAACTTAACAACACAGGAGCTGCTATGAAGGAACTTTTCTCAAAAAGAGCTGTTCACTCTTTCATGGATGCAAAATGTTCCATATCTGATGAACTTTAAAATAAATTCACGGTTCCCTGCCCCATCCCCAAAAGAAGCAACTTCCTGTTGCCTTTTTTCCAAATCAAACTAATATGATGCTAAATAATTTCATTTACTGTTTAAAATTTGAGACGGAAAAAGAATTCTTCCACTATATTAATTATATTCCTAGTTGAAAAACATTTACAAGACTGATGTAAGATGTAAATGTCAGACACATTCTTTTTACTAATGGAACAAACCCAGGGAATCAAAAATAGTCAGCTCTTCATTTTCTCTGGTTTTCACATTAGGATGGCACAAATTAATGATTTTTGGTTTGTTATTCATTGAACATGATAAATCAAGGTTGGTTGTTTGGCATTTTTGTCTACACAAAAAGTGAAGAAAATTAAACTCTTAAAACAACCATAAATATACTACTCACTCCATGCCATATAGCCACTCTTTTGAAATATGGAGGGCATGAAACAAAATTATCCATTTGATACAACTGTACTCAATCCTCAAACTTGGAGTATTCTGTGCTGAATTTCAGTAAATATCTACAGATAAAGTAGTTCCAGAGACAAAATTAATGTTATCAACTAAGATGCAACCTTAAGTCTATAAAATGAAATATATATACCAGTCACACCACTTTAAACATGTTCCATTTCACTCAGTCACAAGTTATGAGTCTTAGGACAGAAGAAACTGGACAAAATTCAATCATTCCTCAAACGCAGAATGAGAACAGATTACACAGACCTCCAGCCTAGGAGGGTAAATTGTAATTAACTGGATTCTTGTATCAATATTGAAGAAAAATTATCACCACTACACAGGAATTTAACATGAGTCATATTCTGCTTCAAAAATGTCAGTTTTTCTCTGTTGACTGCAAAGAGAGTATTGATGACTTACTTTGTGCCCAAGTGTACCTCACAGATGAAATACGTGAGTGAAACAAGCTCCACCCTAGGGGCCAAGCTTGTACGCAAAGAAATCTCTAACTCCATTCCTTCCACAAAACAACCTCTTTTCTGAAGACAGATGAAAATAGGACCACATTTTGCTGCACGGAGCCAACACTAACAAATACTTTGGAGCTCCCATAGCCAAGGATTTTATTATCAGTTTAAAAACAAAGAGAGCCTAGGGTTATTTAAAAACATGGGGTGCCAAAAAACATTCATATCAGTTAAGTGAATCTGTTGGGTTTAAATCACACCGTGGTCCTTCTTGAGAGGGATCTTTCTGTGAACTGTGCTCAAATTTTATTTGAAACATATATAATATCATAGATCTACTTACAAGTGGTTATTTATTTGAGGCTGGGTTTTTTTTCAGGACATGCAAATGGAAAATATTTAATATGTATAAGATTATACAAAGCTCCAGGTCCCAACCAGAAGAAAAAGATGTCTTCTAACAACTTCTGTCAACTTTCTCTAAAACTGCCCTTCAAAACCATAATTTCAGTTGCCATTTAAGTCAGATTCTGCTAAATCCAAGCTTGATAGGAAAATGTTAAACCCTCCATTTTTGTTGCTTTGATTTTGTTTTCTTCAGAGAGACACAGAAGTTCTTGTCCTGGACAAAACTGACCTCTTCCTAAACCTTTCAAACTAATCTGTTAGTGGGGCAAAATAACACAGAAGGGACACTGTTAAAAATGTCATTAAAATACATGGGATCTCTAAGTATGGATAGGATCCTTAAAGAAAAGTTCTTTCCTAAAACTGGATCCATATTCTTATGGTGCCTCAGTCTTGTTGTGGAAATGGATGTTTACTTTTTCCCTCAGAATTTTTCCCTCAGGTGCTCAAATCCTTATTTCCTGTGGAACCATCCTGTGCTTTCAGCCACCTAAATCTCCACCAGCCCTGGTGAAGCTCTCTCACTCTGCAGAAAGAAATGAAAATCAAGTAGGTGCCCTCAGGATGGGTGAGAGCTTATCTCTGTAAACATGTTCTTTGGAAATTTTCCCAGGGGACCAAAAAAAAAATAAGAAAAAAAATTTTACTTGCCCAACCACAGGACTATAATTTGTGGCCAAAATGTTGCTCTGACTTTCTCTGTAATCATTCACTTCAATTAAGCCCTTCAAAATTAATTACTCCATTTCCACAGCAGCTGTGCCATGAAGAGGTTGTTTAAATTCATCCATCCTCTGGATGGAAACTAAGGTCACGTTCATGCATGATCATACCTTGATTTTCCAATTTGTCTTTAATAGGGGTTTAAAATACACCATGTGTGTTCTTAGTCATTCCCCTGATTAGTAGTGGTGAAAATAAAACACCTCTTGATGAGTGTCACATGACAACAATAGTATATTGTTAATATTTCTGCTAATAAATAAAAATCCATGAATAAAGTAAGTTTTGATTTCAGGTGTTAATATAGAAGAAATATCTTCTAAGAAAAAAAAATTAGATATAATACTTTTGAGTCAAAATCTCTAAAATTATTGCCACTGTCCAAAACACAGGCCATTTTTCAGGCTGTTCATAAAGTGAGTTAGAAAACTGACCGAAAGCATCTCAAATGTGTGGAAACTGGCTCCACAGACCTCAACAATGGTTTGAGGAGCAGTGCTGGAAGAAAAAGAAGACCAACCCAACAGCTCTGAAAAACAAGAATTTTGTTCTCCTATACTGCTGAACAACACTGTCTTGGCTTTCTTCTCGTGCTACAAAGGAGCTGACCACTTTTTGAATAAAATCAGCCCTAAAAATTCTTCAAAAGTGATTTCTCTTAGTCTTCCTTCCTTTCATTTTCTTTTTTCCCCAGCAAAGGTTACTGTACAGCTCAGATAAATGAAGTTAAGCCCCAAGATGCAACATTACTTTAATGTCATCATTAATTTAGCTGAGTAAGGCATTCAGCACAGGAATATGTTCAATTTAATTCTTTTAGAGATAGTTCCATCCCTCAAAAGGCAAGTTCATGGGGGTTTTTCAAAGCACCGTGAATGTCTTTGTAAACAAAAATTGAGACAGAAGTTGTACACACCAAAGTTTCTTTGGAATTTTCACAGTTAAGGGTTTTTTTTTTAAAGTCTCAACCTATAATACAGAATAAGAGTGTTTAAGGTCATGTGGTATAAGTGATTTATGTAAAAAATATTTGTTGCAAGTATTCCATCAAACTCTGGTGGCTATGAATTTGTCTTTTACTTAAAGCTTGCAGGTTATGCCAGAACTCACCTGCCCCTCTGAATTCTTTCACAGAGAAACAAGTCAGCTTTTTTAGAAAATAGCTGAAAAAATTTAATTCAATTACTTTTTATTACAAAAACAAACATATAAAAACACACCAAAAAACCAACACAAAGCAACACTCAACCAACACACACATATAATCAAGCAACTGAACTGTTTCAGTTATTAAAGGCTTGTGAAGGAACCATTTCTTCATAAATTGAATACCAGCAGAGAACATCAAATAGAAAATAGAGGAAATTTAAGTAAACTACAGCCTGGAAAGAATAAATGTGGTTTTATTCACATATTAAAACACATAATAAGCACACATATTAAAACCACATAATAATGTGGTTTTATTCAATATTTCACTTTTATAAGGAAGAAGTGACTATCAAGCCTATTTAACTGGTTATAGAAATTTTACAGTTTTTTACTTTCCTAGCAAACAGTTTTATTCTTGACTTGTTATTCTTTTCATATTATCTGCACAAATCCTTGCTCATGTGAGATAGCCAAAGGTAACAGAAATTCACTTCATTTTGCAATGTGTTTTACAAATGTGGCCCTAATAGTTACACTTAGGCCTCTTGCATTGCTTTTTTGACAACACAATTTATAAGTAACATCGAAAAATGCACATTCCAGTAGGAGAAAATACTATGTTTACAAAGATAAGTAATTGGCAGTGAAACTAAATATTTGGAAAATTGCATTCTTTGTCTACTGTTTCTGCAAAAAGATTTTGCTTGCCAAATCAATGCCCTCTCTGTCAGTCTTTTCTTTCACTAAGTTTAAGTAGCCTGGATAGAGTAAATTGGATATTCCAGGTCCATTATGCAAGTTAGCTCAGTCAAAGCCTAAGATGCTTTATGTGCAGACACACTCTAAGTGTGAAATCAGAGAGGCTGAGGGATTTATAATTCTACATATGAATAATTAAATTCCCAAAATGGCAAGATCCTCTAAGATAAATTCTTCTAAGGCTGAATTTTCAGATTTAAATTGGAAAGAAGAGGAAGACCTATAAGAGCCTGCTACAGCAATCAGGATAAAAACACACTTGGACACAAAGGACGCCAGAAAGCAGCAATTTTGCAACCATAAAAACTGAACTTTGGCGATTTGCAGTTATTCTTGTGTCAGTCTTGTTGATAGCTCTAGTAGATAGTAACAACCAAAAATGTTCATTTTTCCTTATCATTCATCTGACCTTTTCCATGAACACTACAGAAGTAGGTGTTTGGGTTTGAAACATGAACTGCAGAGAGTGTTTGACTTCCATCACTGCCAGCACTTATCTCAAACTCAGGTTTGCTGTGCGAATAGTGGGGACTACAAATTCACTTTTATAAACTTTCTGAGTCAGTTGTTTAATATTCTGTTTTGGAGAACTACTCTGAAATAACTTTTTTTTTAGTAATGGCAAACAGGATGGTGACAGACAAAGACCTTTGGAAGCTGTTTTATTTCAAATACAGACGATTGTGGCACTTTTCTTAATAGCTGTGCTTTCTCTCACAATGCATGACAATGGCTATACATATAATGAGTTTTCCCTACAGTTAAAAGGTGTTACTCAGACTTTAGACTGCTTTTCTAACTTGAATGGACTTTTTGTAGATAATTATGTAATCTTACATGAATCAGACTACAAGGAAGGAGGGAAACATTGCACTGATACAATCCAAATCCCCTCCAATTAACAGCAAGAAAAATAAATTAATTTTAATACCACATTATTGTAGCAAGCGGTGAGGAACATTAAACAAATAAATACAATGAATAACTGACACCAAGGTGACAAAAACAGGAATTACTTTTGGCAGCTCTAGTGTAATTAAAGATGCCACAGAATATTGGAGTCTGTAAAGACTGCAGCAGAAAGATTAATTCAAATATTACCATATTAAGGTCAAAAATAGATTTTTCAAGTTCATACTATTATCAAGAATACTCTAGGAAAACATGTTGCACTCAAGAACAGTGGAATGAGATTTAGACATAAGTCTTCAGTCCTGCTAATAACAAACTCCTCTTCTTAAATTTGC
This sequence comes from Rhipidura dahli, assembly GCA_013399225.1. Lineage (NCBI taxonomy): Eukaryota > Metazoa > Chordata > Aves > Passeriformes > Rhipiduridae > Rhipidura > Rhipidura dahli. The sequence goes on from VXAC01000515.1 coordinate 15,984, forward strand.
TGTACAGTGACAAGGAAAAGGAGCAAAAACATTTAGCCAGCCTATTCCCAAGAAAGTACAGCCAAGAATCACAGCACCACTGGTATGAAGTAAGAAACAGTCACTGTGAAGTTACAGAGACTAATTTGTCCAATCTGCAGACCAGACACACCTACCCATTTGCATTGACTTACAGAGGGAAGATAACACAGTACTGCTGCAAAAACAGTGTTTGCTCCTTGTGGTCCTTCAGCAAACTTGATCTTATCTTCATTTCCTCCTCCCTTCAAAAGTTCAAATCCAAACTTGTGGAAAAACTGAGGAATTTAATGCAGGAATTGGGATAGGCAGGACAGTAATGAAAAAACTGTGTCACTTCTTTTGCAAACGAGATTATGCATTAGAAAAGTCAGGAATTAATATTTCCTGTTTCTCTATCAGTTAAAACTATTCTCTCTGAAAAGGGGTGTTACTGAGAAAAAAGAAGAGTTCACATTCCTGTGAAGAGGCACGAGTCAAACTACTTCTTTTCCTGTGGATGCTGAAAGGGCTTCAGCAGTGAATTTCTTCAGCTCTCTAGCATTTTGTAAGAACTCTGCCTTTCCCATGCAAGCTATCTAAAACAGAATTACTAGTTTTATAAATATTCACACCTGCAGATTATTTTTGCCAGATTGTTACGGCTTCAATTAGAAAAACACTTGGGAACAGATGTGTTAGAGTTGGGCCAACCCCCTCACGGGGTGGATGGCCACAGAACCAATTACTTTATGCCATTTAATTCACTTTTTGAGAACTAACATACAAAAAACCTGGGGAAAAAAGCCATTAAATTGGCTCCTGCCACCATTTCTGCCTGACCCTGGGATTTGTGTGGTTTTTCTACGCGTCCGCGTTGCAACAGCGACATTTTCCTACCAAGTCCAAATTTGCGCAAAGTAAGGGACAGCAGCGCGTTCTGCAGAGGAGCAGATGTTGATAAAAGTGACCCAGAGAACTTGTGAGTACCAGTGCTTCTGATAACATTAATATAATTTATATACTGCCTCAAAAAAAAAAAAAAGTTTATAAACAGGAACTCTGCAGGGCACAGCCTTATCCATGCACTGTCCCTGACACAACACTGGGTCATGCCACCACCATCCCAAATCCAGGCATGACTTTGGAGGCATCTCTTACCCAGTGATGCCAGGATGATTTTTGTCTTTTGTTTTAGGCCCCTGTTTACCTTCTTACAATTTCTTTATTCTCAGTGCTTTTTGCCTCCATTCCTGGACTTGTTAAGCTGAGAGACTAAACATTTCAGAAGCTTTGTAGTGAGGGATCAGTGTGCCCAGAGCCCAAGGGCCTCTCCAGAACACATTTTGTAACCTGAGATAGAACCATCTAGGGGAAGGTTCCTTGGGGAGGGGGGCTCACTGGAGCCTCTCATTGGGGAATCTTTGATAGATGTGCTAATTAGTGACACCTACAGTGTGATACCAGATCTTTGGATGGTGGCCAATGCAGGGTATATGGAGGTGCATTCGACCTGAAAGCAGGGCACCGAAAGATCCTTAAAATAAATCCCAAGGTAAAACCCCTTTTCTCCTTCTAACCACATTCACCTCTTGATTTTAAGACCAGGAAAAGGCATCACCATGGCCTGGGATAAGACTTCATACAACAAAAAGAAACCTAAACTCATCCAGCCTCTACAGCACCAATTTCCATGCACCACAGAAAATGCGGCTTTTTCAGACAGTCAACATAGCTTTTCTTTCACAATCTAATTAATTATACAGTAGCAACAACAATATTTGACCGCATACAATAACATCCAGTTCCAGAACATGAATCTCTGAGAGATGAAACTCAGGTTTTAAAAGTATGCAGTGGGTTTGGGAATAGTAAAAGTCTGTCCAGGAGGATTAAAAGATGGGAAGATAAAATGAGTTGACCAGGTTTCTGTAAATAATCTTAACTGACCTTAAAAATAATAGAAAGCTAAGAGCTCTAAATTGAAACTGCTATGCTTGTGAAGGGAATTAGTTTGGGTAAAGAAGGGTTCAAAATTGGCTTATGAGCATCATCCATATTGTGGAATGACTTTCTTCCATCTGTACTTTATTTCTTCCTTAATAAGCTGATTTGTTTCTCAATAAAAACCTTTCAAAAGCAACTTCAGTTCCTTAACTCTGCTTCTCAGAGTAGAGAGTTTATTTCCCTTTCTCTAAAAACACCCTGAATAAAAGTTTCACCCCTGCAAGCCTATCCTACAGGAATAAGGTTTGAAGTCCATGTGAGCCATTCCTTAAAACTGTGCTAGAGAAGTGACAGTGTGCTTCAATAATCTTTGAAAAAAATCACAGGGAAAAGTAAACACAGTAAATAATTTTTGGACAACACAAGGCAGCAATCTTGAGGCAATGTTAGTAAAAAGGAGGCATCTAGGGAAAAGTTATTTTAAAATAGTCGCCCCTTTGGTTCTTTCTTTCCCGCTCATTTCTCTCTCTTTTTTTTTTTTTTTTTTCTGGGAGTAATTTAAAGATTCCACTGTATGCCATTTTTACATGAAATAGTAAATTATGTTCTGAATGAATTAAAGTTTTAAAGGCAAGTGAAATTTGCACATTTTAAATAGAACCATTTAAAATTTGTCTGAAATACTACTTCACTACTTACTGCAGTTGGGTATAAAAATAAGGTTTATTGAAAGAATATAGACTAATAGGAAGAACAGTGTACAAAATAATGGAATATCAGTATACAGAGAGATCTATCAATTTCTCAATGATCTTCTGCTACTCTCTCACATGTGATTATCACCTTTCAGTCTTTAGATCCTCCACAGTCCTCCTCATTACTTCAGAAGTACATGACAGCTTAGAGGGAACACAGCAGCTATGCCTCTATACTAAAAACCAGAGGTTAAGAAACTGATAGAGATTTAAAACTGTCCCAAAACAGTCCAAATGGCCTAAAAAGTCATATAAAGTTTGCAGTGTTTTCCTCATTTACTTACCATCATTTGTCTACAACCTTAGAGCTGCAAGGGCTCCTTTGGAGGATTTTATGTCTGTTAGAGAGTGTGGAATAGCAGGGTTTATTTGAAGTCACCACACATCCTGTAATTTAGAGACTCACCTTAAATTTATGGATAATTTTTGTTGTGCAGTGAAGTCCATTACAGGGATCTGAACTTGCAGTTCAAAACCCTGCCTGGCCTGTATGCTCTCATCTTCAAATAATGCCACGGGTTACTCCTGGGTAAAATCCTCATCTTCCAAGAGAGATGTGGATTAATTAATTCAGCACTGCCTGTAAAACCCAGGTTAAGTGTGAGAAAATTATAAAATGACACAGAAAAAACCCATATTTTTCTACCATGTCACTTTGATAAATAATCCATAAAATAAACATGAGACCTTGTCAGGGTAGTGTGATACAAGAAGCAGAGAATTGTGAAACTATGAAGGTTGGAAAAGATCTCCAAAATCCCTGAGTGCAACCATTGATCTCCTCACCACTGTGTTCATCTCTAAACCATGTCCCCAAGTGCCACATCCACATGGGTTTTGAGCAGTTCTGGGGATATTTTGTCCCACCCCAGTTCCTGGGGCAGCCTGTTCCATTGCCTGACCACCCTTTTAGAGAAGAACTTTTTCCTAATACCAAGTTAAAACTGCTCCTGATGCAAATTGAGACCATTTCATCTTGTCCTGCATGCCCTGCTCAGATTTGACATAGAAAGCCAAAAACAACTGTGAGGGGGAAAACAGGAAATAAAAGAACAAAATAGGTATAAGTCGTAGGATTGATTTTTTGCTCTTCCTTTGCAGGAACATTGAACAAATTTCATCATATTCCCCAGAATACACTAAGAGAAGGCTTCTTTCTTCCTTTCTATGCTTTAGGCCCTGTATCACAGAGTGTGCTCTTTTAATTTTAATTCTTGTGCTCTGTAAATAATTTTGCGTAATCATAATAATAAAAAAAAAAAAANGCAATTTCCTGCAAGAGTATAGTAGCAAATATAAATAATACTTCAGTAGTGTTTCTTCAGCACTTTGACAAAAAAGAAAAAAAATATCAGTGTGGGTGTAGATCTGTGTCTTTATTTTTCTATCTTTTGCAGTTTTACTTGTTTTCAAGACCTGTTTAGAGGTATCTAAAAAGTGGCTGCCATCCTGCCTCCAACAGGAGACCAGGAAAAAGGGGAGCAGATGGGTGTGTTTGACAAAAAACTCTGCTCTGAAAAAGAACCTGCTGATGATCAGCTCCAGCTGCTGGCCCTCTGACATTTCTGATGGGGTTTCCTCCAGGGATGGCACCTGCAGGCACCAAAGTGGCCCCTGACACACAGAAGTGAAGTGGCAGCAGGAAGAAACCCAAAACTGCCTCAAAGAGCACATGTATCAGCTTTGTGTGGGCATGAGAGGAGTGGTTTGCCTTTGCTTTGTTGCTAAATAACAACACAAAAAGGCCATTATGGCCACGAGAGAATTAAAAAGGCTTTAAAAGAATTATATAAATAAGCCAGAGTCTTGGTGGGCTCTCAAGAACCACTGGACAGGGCAACTACCTTGCGCACAAGGGTGGCCAGAAACATCATTTTTCTGCTCAATTTTGCACAGCCTTTTGAGTTTTTTGCACTACTGTTTGCTCCCCATCCCTTGTTCAGATTACAACATCCTTGTGTAATTCCCCCAGATGCAACATGTTCCATTTCCTAATTAATAAGTGACAATTCTTAGACAAACATGCACTCTGGATGGAATAATTGTTTCATTTGGAAGTGTGCTGAAGCAATTAGAACTCACTTTCCCTGGGCAGTGTGATTGTAATAGCATAGCTTGGTGTGGTAAATTAACAGCTCATTATCTTTATCCTGAAACTTTTTCGGACAGTGCTCTGGATACATCAAAAGGCCCCTACAGTATTCCTGATTTACTGCTCCTGAGTACAATCCAAGCTTATTTTAAGGCTTTTTCCTCATATTTATAGGTTTTTCCCATTATCTTAACCTGGGAAAGAAATACAGGAGACCAACTAAAAAGGCACGAGCTAAAAAACACACAAAAATCTGTGATAATGAAAAAAAAATCTATTTCCATAAAAGTATCTCCTTGTGAATGCTAATTGGCAATGAAAAAGAAAAAGGATTATTTGTTTCGAAAAACAGACTGAGTTGACATTACTATGTTAATTTATTTGATTGAAAATGGCCAAATATGCATTCATGGGGTTAACAGGAAGGGGTATTTCACAGTCAGTAAGGAATTTACTTCCTCGGTTCATTTTTTGTACATGAACGTCTGTCACCCGAACCTGAATTTACTTCTGAGGCTGCTTTCCCTGGGTAAGCTGAGGATGAAAAAAATTAATTAGCCTGCTAGTACCATAATTGCACTACTTTACCACGAAAACGAGACTAATAAAGTGGCAAACACAATGGCACTGCTGCACAGTGACTCTCCTTCTCATTTCTTGCATATTGAAAATATTTAGTTAAGAGAAAACACAGTTTCTTACTGCTGCCAGGGGAAGCTCTAGGAACAGTGGAAGCCTTTCATCCTTTAGTTTTTCCTAAGGCTTTTTTTGTTTTGGACAACTTAATTCATATTTTTAAAAAAATTAAATCAAAACCCACATGTATGAGTAAGGTAAAAACCCATTAGCCACTTTTACCAAATAAATGCAATATGGGATTTCCTTCCTGGCTGGAAGAATGGAAATTCTCAGAGGTTGGATTCTGAAAGCCTCTGAAACAAAATTAATTGGTACCTAGCAGGAAATTTGCAACTGAATAGGGGCTTCTAACTCTTCTTCTATTTTATGTCATCTGGTTAATGACAGTCACTCAATCATTTCTTGCTTCTGAAAATGTGGCCACTGCAGTTCAGGAGAGATTCAGCAATGAAAAGGCTGTGAGTTGCTTATGACAATTTCTGTCCCATCTGTAACTGATTTCACAAGTAAACAAAAATTCCCTCTCTGCAGGGGATGGAAAGCAGAGTGTGAGTATTTATATATTTCTATTATGGATCCTATTACAATTTCAATATCTGAAATTCAGTGCTCTTTTACCTGCTCTCTGAGTGAATTTAGTAAGTGCAAAGAGACAATGGTAACCAACTTACATAACAGCACCAAATGAACTGAATTTCAACAGCTGACTGAAGCAGTCACAAAAATCCCATTAAATGCAAAATAAGGAAATTATATAGGGCTTAGAAATCCATGTTAATAGTGAAACAGTTAGGATTTACATTAATTTGGTTAAATCTCCAAACTACTTTACAGCTTTTTTTTTTTTCTTTCCCCTTTTCAGCTGGATTTCCTCCTCCTAATCCAAGAACCAAGAACATCCAAGACATTTCTAGATATTTCTTCCATATGTGCCTCTGTTTTTTCTAGAAATTAAACCTGTCCTGGATTTCTGGAGCAGAGGATGCCCCTCTGCCTCTGATCATCTCCACTTCAGCTGGCCAAGGCATCCTGGAGCAGGTGGGAATGCTCTCTCCTGGACTCAGTGCACCTCTGATACACCTCAGCTCTGGACCAGATCCATAAAAATCCAATCTTTCCCTTGACAGATGAATTTACTGACTCTTTCCAAAGCGACTGCCCTACAAGGTGCAAACCACACTGTCCCAGACAAAAATGTGGAATGTGAGCCTTGTTCATGCCAGTCTNTTTGGGAAAAACAAATAATTGTTCTATAGCTCAGAGCCTTTACTGCTACAGTCTTACTGCCCCCAAAATTAACTGAGGATAAAAAATTACACAGATGAAATTATGTGTCTGAAGAGATTAGGTCATTTTAATAATTTTACGACGTTTTATTGCAAGACATTTATTCTGGATGGCTTAGGATGAATCATTAAAATTCAGCGCCGAATTTTGCTCTCTTAATTCCTAAATTACACAGCAGGTGGTGGGGATGGGGGTGGGGGGGAACAAGAGGAACAATATTAAATGTTAAACGTGCTGTAAAGTTTTGCGTGCTTCTGAAATGAATTGGTGCAATTTCCTGCAAGAGTATAGTAGCAAATATAAATAATACTTCAGTAGTGTTTCTTCAGCACTTTGACAAAAAAGAAAAAAAATATCAGTGTGGGTGTAGATCTGTGTCTTTATTTTTCTATCTTTTGCAGTTTTACTTGTTTTCAAGACCTGTTTAGAGGTATCTAAAAAGTGGCTGCCATCCTGCCTCCAACAGGAGACCAGGAAAAAGGGGAGCAGATGGGTGTGTTTGACAAAAAACTCTGCTCTGAAAAAGAACCTGCTGATGATCAGCTCCAGCTGCTGGCCCTCTGACATTTCTGATGGGGTTTCCTCCAGGGATGGCACCTGCAGGCACCAAAGTGGCCCCTGACACACAGAAGTGAAGTGGCAGCAGGAAGAAACCCAAAACTGCCTCAAAGAGCACATGTATCAGCTTTGTGTGGGCATGAGAGGAGTGGTTTGCCTTTGCTTTGTTGCTAAATAACAACACAAAAAGGCCATTATGGCCACGAGAGAATTAAAAAGGCTTTAAAAGAATTATATAAATAAGCCAGAGTCTTGGTGGGCTCTCAAGAACCACTGGACAGGGCAACTACCTTGCGCACAAGGGTGGCCAGAAACATCATTTTTCTGCTCAATTTTGCACAGCCTTTTGAGTTTTTTGCACTACTGTTTGCTCCCCATCCCTTGTTCAGATTACAACATCCTTGTGTAATTCCCCCAGATGCAACATGTTCCATTTCCTAATTAATAAGTGACAATTCTTAGACAAACATGCACTCTGGATGGAATAATTGTTTCATTTGGAAGTGTGCTGAAGCAATTAGAACTCACTTTCCCTGGGCAGTGTGATTGTAATAGCATAGCTTGGTGTGGTAAATTAACAGCTCATTATCTTTATCCTGAAACTTTTTCGGACAGTGCTCTGGATACATCAAAAGGCCCCTACAGTATTCCTGATTTACTGCTCCTGAGTACAATCCAAGCTTATTTTAAGGCTTTTTCCTCATATTTATAGGTTTTTCCCATTATCTTAACCTGGGAAAGAAATACAGGAGACCAACTAAAAAGGCACGAGCTAAAAAACACACAAAAATCTGTGATAATGAAAAAAAAATCTATTTCCATAAAAGTATCTCCTTGTGAATGCTAATTGGCAATGAAAAAGAAAAAGGATTATTTGTTTCGAAAAACAGACTGAGTTGACATTACTATGTTAATTTATTTGATTGAAAATGGCCAAATATGCATTCATGGGGTTAACAGGAAGGGGTATTTCACAGTCAGTAAGGAATTTACTTCCTCGGTTCATTTTTTGTACATGAACGTCTGTCACCCGAACCTGAATTTACTTCTGAGGCTGCTTTCCCTGGGTAAGCTGAGGATGAAAAAAATTAATTAGCCTGCTAGTACCATAATTGCACTACTTTACCACGAAAACGAGACTAATAAAGTGGCAAACACAATGGCACTGCTGCACAGTGACTCTCCTTCTCATTTCTTGCATATTGAAAATATTTAGTTAAGAGAAAACACAGTTTCTTACTGCTGCCAGGGGAAGCTCTAGGAACAGTGGAAGCCTTTCATCCTTTAGTTTTTCCTAAGGCTTTTTTTGTTTTGGACAACTTAATTCATATTTTTAAAAAAATTAAATCAAAACCCACATGTATGAGTAAGGTAAAAACCCATTAGCCACTTTTACCAAATAAATGCAATATGGGATTTCCTTCCTGGCTGGAAGAATGGAAATTCTCAGAGGTTGGATTCTGAAAGCCTCTGAAACAAAATTAATTGGTACCTAGCAGGAAATTTGCAACTGAATAGGGGCTTCTAACTCTTCTTCTATTTTATGTCATCTGGTTAATGACAGTCACTCAATCATTTCTTGCTTCTGAAAATGTGGCCACTGCAGTTCAGGAGAGATTCAGCAATGAAAAGGCTGTGAGTTGCTTATGACAATTTCTGTCCCATCTGTAACTGATTTCACAAGTAAACAAAAATTCCCTCTCTGCAGGGGATGGAAAGCAGAGTGTGAGTATTTATATATTTCTATTATGGATCCTATTACAATTTCAATATCTGAAATTCAGTGCTCTTTTACCTGCTCTCTGAGTGAATTTAGTAAGTGCAAAGAGACAATGGTAACCAACTTACATAACAGCACCAAATGAACTGAATTTCAACAGCTGACTGAAGCAGTCACAAAAATCCCATTAAATGCAAAATAAGGAAATTATATAGGGCTTAGGAATCCATGTTAATAGTGAAACAGTTAGGATTTACATTAATTTGGTTAAATCTCCAAACTACTTTACAGCTTTTTTTTTTTTCTTTCCCCTTTTCAGCTGGATTTCCTCCTCCTAATCCAAGAACCAAGAACATCCAAGACATTTCTAGATATTTCTTCCATATGTGCCTCTGTTTTTTCTAGAAATTAAACCTGTCCTGGATTTCTGGAGCAGAGGATGCCCCTCTGCCTCTGATCATCTCCACTTCAGCTGGCCAAGGCATCCTGGAGCAGGTGGGAATGCTCTCTCCTGGACTCAGTGCACCTCTGATACACCTCAGCTCTGGACCAGATCCATAAAAATCCAATCTTTCCCTTGACAGATGAATTTACTGACTCTTTCCAAAGCGACTGCCCTACAAGGTGCAAACCACACTGTCCCAGACAAAAATGTGGAATGTGAGCCTTGTTCATGCCAGTCTGAGAACCAGCTGGGCAAACACCCACAAGCAAATATCACTGATCTCTTGGGAATTCAGATGAGAAATCTGACACCTACAAACCTTTTTTTCCTAAGACTCAGCTTATTTTGAGCCACTTCAGGCAAATGCCAAGACAGATGTTCAAGATGCTTATCATCTTTCATAAACAGACTATCACACGTGAATACCACTAAAGATGTTTAAATATCTGCATATGTGCACAAACTGTACTTTGTTCAGATGTTTAACTCAAAATTGATTCTTCAGTAACTGCTTCACATCAAAACCTAAAGTGAATGAAGTCTGGATGCCACCAAAGTACACTGAAAAGCATTTTGAATGCCAGCTCTATAGAATACGTCTAATTAATAATCAAATACACATTTCATTCGTACCTAACCCTCTCCTATATATTGATGTACTTAAACCCCCATGAGGGCTGATGACAAAATACTGTTAAAATTTCTCTTTTGGAACACAGAACCGTAGGACATTTGGGGCTGGGAGGGACCTCTGGAGCTGACCCAGCCCACCCCCTGCCCAGCCCCAGGCAGGGTCCCCTGAAGCAGTGGCACAGAAACGTGTCCAGCTGGCCTTGGGATGGCTCCAGACAGGGACACTCCAGGCCCTTCCTGGGCAGCTGCTCCAGGCCTCTGCCCCTCCATGCACACAAGTTCTTCCTCCTGCTGGGCTGCAGCTCCTTGTGGCTGATTTGATGGCCACTGCTCCCCATGCTGTCCCAGGCACCCCAGAGCAGAGCCTGGCACCATCCTCTGGCACCCTGGGAGGTGTTTGTGTGCATTGATGGGATCCCCTCTGAGTGCTCCCTTCTCCAGCCTGGCCAGGCTCAGCTCCCGCAGTCTCTGCTCAGCACAGAGATGCTCCAGAGCCCAAATCCTCTCTGTGGTCTCCCCTCGACCCTGTCCAGCAGCTCCTGGTGTCTCCTGTGCTGAGGAGCCCAGGGCTGGCCCCAGCAGTGCAGAGGTGCCTCAGCTGGGCAGGGCACAGGAGCAGCATCCCCTCCCTGACCTGCTGCCCACACTGTCCCCGATGCCCCCAGCAGATTTATTCCACTTTTTTGCCACAGTGGGAATTTTTGTCCACGTGCATGAACCAGGATGTGCTGAACAAAGCTCACCTCCACCAGGAATTATCTCCTTCCTGATGCAAACTCCTTCCTTCTGCACTCATCTCAAGTTCCTGCTGTGGTGGCTGAAGTCATAGCAAGTTCCTCTTGTGGTCTGGACAGCTCAAGTCAAAATATGCAGTAAGAGGGTTAAAATTGTTCATCCTGAAGAACATCTTTCTCCTTACTTGTTCGTGAAAGAACATCTGCTCTTTGAAAAAAAAGAAAAAGAAAAAAAAGAGTGAATGGAATTGTGATAGACACCACTAAACGTATTTCAAAAATATTTATCATATCCTGGATTACTTCTGATGAGTTCCACCCACACATGAGTGAATTTGTATATGGAAAAGACTAAACCATGACTAGACAAGGAAACATTCACTGCTAATTCAAATATACTTATTTTTATGTTTTCATGCATACTTTTTATAAATATAATAAACCACGTCAGTAATCAATGAGAGCATCCTGCTTATATCAAACCTTTCCTATTTTTGCTGCCTTTGCCTTTATTGACTGAAAGATATATAAATATTTCCTTTGGATCTCTCCTCCCTGAACCCTAAACGTCCTGGATGACCCGCAGCAGAGAAAAATGTGCAGCATTATATATATATATATATATATATATATATATATACATTTTCATATATTCAGATATATGCATATATATGTGTGTGTGTATGTATAATATATATGTGTATATCAAGGACAATATGTAACACAGGGGAACAGGGGTACAGGGAAGTGGAAGCAATGCAACACTATACACAGCAAAATTTAAATATGAGCCAAACTTTATTTATATTGCAGTTTAAAATGTTATTTCAAATTATATTCTTTGCAGAGGTAAGGACCTTATCTATTTAAAGCCAATTAATAACTTAAGTGACACCACAAAGGTCCTTTTGACTTTGGAAAACAAAATCTGACTCAAGCCACTATAAAATCTAAATCTCATCAAGAGGGAAAAAGCAAAAATCCTTTGCACTTTTCCTAACTCAAAAATTAGTTTTAAGGAGTTTTGTTTCATGACATTGATAACAGTAGATGACTTAATGATTTGATTAAATTCTGGTCATTTCACAGAAAATATAAAACATAAGTGTTCTATCAAGCATATCTTAAATACTAAACCATGGGACATCCTTAAGATTCCTGTTAGGGAAGACCCACAGGCATTCCAGTGTCTTCCATGCTGCAATCAAAAGGTGTGACCTCCAGCTGCAGGCACAAAACAAATGTCCTTGATCATCTCTGACTACGATTAAACAGCCCAAAAGGAGCAGAATAATTTGTTCAAGAGAAACAAGAATTGTCAGGAGCTGGAACCAAATGAGAAGATGCTCATTGGGAGGGTGTTGGAAAACACAAAGTGGAGAATATTTGTTTGCCTGATATACCTGAGATAAGGCCAAATATTGAAGATCAGGAAATGAGCTGCTCTCAACCTGATCCCCAACCACCTGTTGAACCTGGCCCTGAGCCATCTGTAAAACCTGATCCTGGGTCAGCTGTGAGACCCTCAGAAATAATATATACCCACCCTGAACAGGTCTATTTATGATTCAAGGCCCTGCAATAAGCTCCCAACACTTCTGGAAATGTTACAATCTACTGAAGTTTGAGTTAGAACATAGAAATATTATATAGATTCTCACAGAGTGAAAAGGTGAAGGTTTTTGGGATTGTTATTGTAGTGAGTGGATAAGAGATAAGAGCCAAGATGGAGGAGTGACACAGTTAAAAATTCCTTTTCCCTTTCTTCTACCCATGATCCATGTTCTGCTGTGGAGCTATTGGACAGAATTCCACTGCAGTTCTGCTGACATGGACATACCTGGATAACACATATTGGTTTAAACGTATAAACAATAAGTTACGTGAAAGGTGGTACAAAATGTCAGGGAAGAAGAAGAAGATGCCATCATTCTCTTTCTCATTCTCATTCTTTCTTTCTCTCCTTTTCACTGCTACAGAGTAGGTGCTATTCTGCTTCTTGCTTATGTTTATATTAGTGTTGCTGATAAGATGTAATAAACTGCAAGAACCAGCAATACTGTACTGTCTTTTTGTAGTTCGTATATTGTGGCTAAATTAACGAGGCACAGTCCTAACAGGAAGGGAAAAGAGGCAGCCAAGGAAATTCTATTCCTGAGTGAGGGGAATCCCCCAAAGGGGTGCAGAGGGTCCATCCCAACTGGAGAGGTGCTCCAGCACCAGGTTGGGTCCAGGGTCTTGGTATCAACATCCTCAGGAAGCAAATGGAGCAAATGTGGGAAAACATTGCATTTTGTAAGTCAATTTTTCCATCACAGCCAGTCACCCTTAATCTCTTAACCAGAATTCAGACAAGTAGGACTTTTCCATAGGAGCATCATTAAATCATATAAATGAACCTCCTCAGCATGGGGATTTGGGGATTAACTGAATTTCATATTTTATCCCAAACTGTGACAATCAGGCAAAATAAAATGTGGTGTATAATGCTTACTTCAGAAAAGCACAGATCTATTATCAAGGAAATTCTTAGCACGGGAAATTTTCCTAAGTATTCATGTCATGTAAGCTTTAGTTTCTAATTTTTTTTTTTTTTTTTGTTTCTCACCAGTTAAAAATATATTTTCACATACAACAAATATATACCCATGTACAATGGGGGAATTTCATTACACATTACAATTGTATTTTTGTACCATACATTTTTAAAATCTTCTTTCAGGATTTATATTGTTGTCATGCTCTGAAACTTACATTGAAACACAATTTTATATGAGCTCCTATCATTTACTTGGTAGCACAATTTGATGTCCACAACACATGGTTTTGTGAAACTTATAATATACATATAGATAGATACATAGAAATGCAGATATGTACAAATCTATTATATTTGTTTATTTAAAATTAATATTACATTATTATTTGTAATTGATATTTATTTTTAAATAATGTTGTATATAAGGTTGTAACTTTGTGTTAGTGGTGCCAGAATGAGTATTAAAAGTAACTCATGAGTATTAAAAATAATTTTAAAAATTGGTCAGTTTGAAAGCTCTGCTTGCCTGAGTTGTTATTAGTTTTAACATGTATTTTTTTGAGCTGTAGGTTTTGTTTACTTTGGAAAAAGAGCACTCTTGGAACCTCTTGGCACTTTAGAAACAGAAGGACTTTAATCACTGTCTGATTTTGTCCTTGTGTGTCATTTTTTTTCCCCCTTTTTGATGGAAACTGGAAGGGACTCCCTAAATATTTATGACCCTGTGGTCAGGCCTCCTGCTAGCACTGCATTTACCCTTTAGCACTTAATCAGGGTGGACATATTTAAAACATCAAGTCTGAATCTTGGCCTTCCTGTAGTCAAAAGACATTTCTCCACGGATTTAATCAAGTCCTTGGCTCCATCCTCTGGGGCAGGTTCTTCAGAAAATGTATTTTTGTGTCACTCGGAGCAGCTGGTTGCTACCAAGCATTTTTGATTCAAGAGGGTTACAAAGAACAGCAAAAACAACTCTCCAAAGAAGGGCCAGGGTGACTTTTGTGTTGATTTCCAGAGAGTCCTTTATGCCTCTTTGCAACTTTTTGCGTTTAGGTTTATTTTACACCATTTTTCTCAACCTGCAAAAGTTTTAAAAGATTGAAAATAATCATTTCCATGTTGCTCTCCTACTTTCAGTCTTCCCTTGGGTTGTCTTACTGACTCTTCCTTGCCTCTTATATTTTGTTCTTGTAATCCCACCTCCACAGAATCATGGACTTTTACATAAATTATGGAAAGCTGAGCAATTGAGAAGCATTATTTTTGATAAATTCATTGCAAAGTATAACTCTAATGGACATTGACAAACGTCTTCAGGTTTTATTAGCATTCTGAATTTTAGCTATGAAAATTAGTACACACTGATGGAGAGAAGGAAAAAAAAAGTTGGAAAGGCCTCTATATCCAGTTTTAAATTTCAGTTTTGTTTGAATTTTACTTCACATCTTTGGTTTAAACTATAGAAAGAGGTCTCTAAATCCTGGACTAGAACTTAAACTAGGGAGACACATTTTACTCTTTAGATTCTGAGTATAGAAATGGGATTTCATAGACACAACACTAAAAGAAACATCTGGAACTTTAAAAAATAACAAATTTATCAGTTAACAAATACCAATTCAAAGTTCATTTCCAATTACTTCTCTGTAAACTGGGTGAGGTTTTTTCTCTATTTTTTCCTCCTGTACAGAATTTCACATACAAAAATTATTTTCACTTAGACTGCATAACCAACCAGTGCATTTATAATATTTATTGCCAGCTCTGCTATGAAAAGTTGGTGGTGTCCTCATTAAATCTCTTAATGAAAAATTCAGCTCTCCTCTGTGATGTCTAAATCAATGTTGTTCTGGATTTTAGGAGACTGATGTCAAGAAAAATCACAATGTGATAAGAGGTGACATAATGCATAAAAAAATGGGAGTGTAGGGATAAAAGCCCATAATTTGTAGTTCCTTTACAAAAAGAACAACACAAACCTGATGGCAAGCCTGTTGATTAGAATAATAAACAGAATTGTTGGCCAGCTTCATATAATCTGATGTTTCAATGATTCTACTCTGATGTAAATTAAATTTTCATTTTTCCTGTGCAGCTCTGTTTTTAAAAGCTGACATGTCAGGTTACACAGCTCATTGGCATCATGTGATTCTGCATGTTTAAAGCAGGCTGTTGAAAATACCTCCAGATACAAAAATACATGCTGGTGGATATAAACGTGTTCACACTAAGAGAAGAGCAACCACATTTCTTGTGCTCAAAGATTGCATGCAGCAGGATTTGACCTATTTTGGCCCAAAGGTAGAAAGAGCAAGGCAGAGACATAAAGGGTTATTAATTTTTTGTGTCAGAGGAAAGTGAGAAAATAAAAACTGTGCCAATCTGGGCCTGTCCAGCACAGAACATGAACAGTATAGAACATTTTCCATACAACATATCTGCCTCTTGTAGTTCAGGGCAATGACTCAGCCAGGGGTGTGAAGGAGGAATTAATGAGCTCAGGGAAAAAACAAAACTTACAGATGCTGTAGACAATTTACAAAGACCAAAATCTGTGTTATGTGAGGTGTTGCCCCCAGCTTCTGCACTACTATCTGTCTGCCATCAACTGAAGAGGCTGATCAAAATTAATTGCTAATTAATCACAAGAGATGAAAGATTAAAGACCTCTGCAGAGCTTCATACTGTTTGGTGGCCAAGAACAAACACAGGTTTGCTTAAACAAGAAAGATTAGGTTGCCCACCATGAAGTTATCATCCTTTCTGAGCAGAGGACCAAGAGGAATCTGTTTTTTATATCTGTGCTAAATTCTTCTTCTAATTCTGAAGTCTTATTAAAATAAGGCCCTTAAAATAAGCATCATCATCATCATCAGATTTATTGTGAAATTAAATTTTGCTATTATTTGCATAAGTACAATTTTATTTACAGCATTTATAGAATTTTATATTCAGAACTTTCCCTGGAACTATTATTAAGATCTTCTGCCTGGAGCTTTTTCTCTAATTTCTCTGTATGGTACTTTCTTTCAAATTCTGGCTAGACAGCTGTTAAATGAATGGAAGCAAAAGAGCTCCACATGATCTTATTTCTCAGCATATGATATTTTCATCATAAGTCAGTCAGTTACTAGAGGGGACTCTGTATGATTATTGTTCCTGGTCTCTAATTTTGGTCACTCTTTGCTTTCAAACTACCACACAGAGGACTGCCACTGAGCTGTCAGGTCCTCAGGACAGATGTTCACTCAGCTGTTCTGTGAATCTGTGGCATTCCCTGTGACATCAGGGAGAGCTTGGATCAAGGGCATACTGTGACATTTTTTTATGTCCTTAAAGAAAACCTGAATGTTTTTCTTGAAGGTTTTTAAATATAGGGTCTTGACAGGACAGTAGATTTCTGTACAGAGGCAAGTTCCTTATTGCAGTTTCATTTTAACAGTTTTATCTCTGCCTATGTATTCTCCATGACTGAATTATAAATTAGTATATTAAAATATACTTGTAGTTACCAGTGTAACCAGAGCTTGAATAAACCATATTACACATGCTGAATTTATGTGGGGTGGGGAAAGCAAAAAAAGTATCCTCCCTGTTTCATATTCTTCTTAGGGCCTAATCAAAACCCACCTCACTGAATTCAAAATACCTCTTCCTGAAAGAAAATAGTAAAACTATTTTCTGAAAATAACCTGGAATAAAGGGAATCTTCTATCTGACTACTAATGCATGTTCTGAGGAGATACATCACCACATTGGACCTCACCATTCCCTTTCTTATCCCTAAATGCATGGCTTTCTCCATATTAATCCACTAGTAGCCTAGAAACATCAAAAGTTTTTAAAGAATTAACAAATTTATGAACTATACAAGAAGTAATCATCAACTTTTATGTAAGCTACTTATACAACATTATTTAGTATTGTATTATGTTGTATTTCCCTCCTGCTTTCCTATCTATCTTTCTTTAGCTGGAATGAACTACTCCCAGTGACTAAACTACTCAGTTCTGAGGGCCAGAATAGTCAGAGGAATTGAAATAAAACAAAAGATAACGCTGTGTTAGGAGACATAAGGAACTGTGAATCAAAGTGTGCTCACAAGCAAAGTGAAAACCAGCAAAACAGAGACAGTCACTACAATGAGATAGCTCACAGAAGAACAGCTAACTTTATTTCTTTGTTTCCTTGCTCCAGCTATAGCTTATGGTAATGATGATGTCAGCACAAGGGTGAAGGTTGCACCGTTCAACCAGAAAACTTCCGTCATTACTGGAGAGTTCAGCTCTACAGGAACTTGGAAATATGAATTAAGACACACAGAACTTGGTCAGATTAAACAAGCTAGCCTGCAGAGCAAAGCAAAGGAAAAATGCAGAAAATAATCACATTTTAATTAAAAATATTAAATATCAGCTTTTGTTATAAGTAAATTCCATATAACATGATTTTTCACATCTATCTGAATGTTTAAGATTATTCCAGTTAACAAAATGTTGTTAATTAAAAGTTGGAAGTTCAAATAGTGATAAGGAGGTTACAATCAATGTTGTTTAGGAGTTAAGTTATAATTAAAATTGGTTTGTGTAAGACATAAAAAGTTAAGGTGTTTAATGTAAGGACAAATGTTAATATTTTAAGTTAAATGCATACCCCAAAGAAATGCAATCCTTCTTATTTCAAATCCATTTACGTATCTCTGTACTTTTATGTTATATTATACGTAAACCAAAGTAAAATCAATGTACAGTTCTCCCTAAAGCCCAACACCCACATCAATATTAAAGGCACACTGCACGACCATACCTAAAAATAGTAACAAAGCCGTTAACTTCATCTCTCCTCCTCCCTGGGTAGAATTTTAATGAGGGTCCTATTTAGAGAGAGGGCTGTCCTGCCACCATTGTCGAAAGACCTTGGTCTGTGCAGGGTGCCTGTTGCTTCCCTTCCTGATTAGCAGCGAAGTGAAGCAGAGTCAGGTGTTGGGCCTCCTAACCCAATTGCTTGGGCAGATAATTAAGTGGTTTTTGAATTTAGTCTTAGACTAAATTCGCCACCCGGCTCATATAAGATCTCCTCTTTGGCCACCAGCCGGTGACCGAGGGGGTCTGACTGCCGTCCCGGGACCTTCCTTTTCTCTGTATTTTCTTTTTCCTTTTTTTTTCGGGATAAACCAGACCCTTCGTGGGTCATTTAATAAAAACATCTGTTTGCACCCACGAAGGAGAAATTGTCTTTTTTTATGACAGCTTTAAATTGAAAAAGCACTTCTCTGATTGCTTCAGGTGATGAAGGAGATGCAGAGTCCTGGCTGAGTCTTTAGTACTCTCTGTGGCTCTGTGACTCTCTTCATCTCACCTTAATGCCAGACATCTATAACACAGACATTTATATCTGAGCTGGTTACCTGGGTGTCTTCTACAATAGTCTGAAAAAAACAAGCACAATTTATTTAACTTGTTTTAAAACACCTATTTCAGGATGAAATTCACTGCCCTCTTCAAGTGCTCCCTGTTGGCTGCAGCACATACATACTGTTATCAGACACGTGCTAATACAGTTATCAAAGCATGAACTGATAAATCCCACCTTGCCACTGTTTTCTCTTAGCTTTTTCACACATTTATTGACCTAAGCTCCAATATTTCTGTTAGTATTCCATTTTGGATAGATGGCAACCTGTAAATTAACGTGATGGTGCCTTGATTTGATCAACAGAGAACCACGACAACATCTTTGAACTACCAAGGCCTTCTACTTTTAAAAGATCAGCATTGTTAATGTATTTGGAAGTGTTCCCTTGACCTCAGAGTCAGGATAATTTTATGAGCTCTATGCCATTAAACCACTAACAGCTTTGCATCTTGAATTGCTGCATGGAGGGACATACCTGGTGTCTGGTGCTGTTTGCACACCAAGGATGCTCGCAGATTTCCCAGTCATCACTGGCACCATCCTGTCCAAAACCTTCCCACAGCTCTTGCAACAAGAGTTTTGGTTCCTCAGACTACTCTTCTCTAAAGACCTAACAAGACTCTTGTTTTTACATGGCATAATCTCATTTTTGTGTTAGGAAAATATAACCAGGAAAACTCTAGCCTAAATTTTGCCCAATAAAATTACCTAAAAACAGCATCTTTGTACCTATGGCTCAGAGATCTGACTTTGTCTAGAGAAACACCTTTTCTTCACCAGAAGGTGAGGAAAATGTCACCATGAAAACAATTTGGAAAACCAAAGGAACTCTTCCAATTTGCAGTTTTAATTTCAGAATTTTTTATTAGTTACCTTCTACTGCCACAGGGTGTAAATCAACAGAATCTATACCGGCTTCAGAGAAACTTCCCTTTCCAACAGAAAAAAAAGAAGGTAACTTGTGAGGTTTGCTCAGTGCTGCAGTGACATGAAAGCAAGACACTGTTTTTATTAGATCCAGGTGAAATCAGAAAAGTAAAATTATTTCCACTTGCCTCAAGGGACTGTTTGCAATAATGACATTTTGCAGATCTGCAAGAACAGTGGGTTTGCACGCTATGACAATGTACATCACCTTGAGAGTTAGATTTTGACCTTAAAACATATTTTATCATCTTCTCAGTAACGTGATTGCATCCAGACCTTTGTTACTACTGGAGAAGCGTGACCAAAATATTTTCTTAAGGTCTGCAGTTGTGAAAATATCCTGCACAGCCCACTGGAAAGAACATTCTGCCTTCCAGCTTGAGTAGCCCATCCTCAGAGCTCAGTCATATTTATGTTTTGCAGAAATTTGTCATGGATTTGTACAATACCAGAGGTAGTCCTTGTACCGCCTTCTGTGGGATTTTTTCCATTTCTCTCCCCTGCCTGTTTATGAAAAAAACTTAACACTTGTCTCCTTGAAATGACTTCATATTGGAAATAAACAGAGCCTAAATTCTGCCCTCAGATGAGCATGAAGGTTTTGTTGACAGAAATAACAAATTTGACTCACATCCTCTTTATACTTCTGCAGCTCTGCAGAGAGTGCCCAGGAAAAGCAGATGCTATCTGCTTGGCAGAAGTGGTTCTGCCAGGCATAGTGACATTTACTTGTCAAGATGACAATAATGAAAAATTAATCCTGTTGCCATTAGTGGAAAAAGGATAAAACCTCTTAAACAGATGCATACGTTTAAAAAAAAAAAAAAACCGCAAAACCACAAACCTTTAAAAATTTGCACTTTTGTTTTGGCAGAAGGGAACTCTTCAGGTACCTGGAAATATCAGGACATGGTGTGTTTTACTCCCTGTTTGTTTATTCTCTTTTACTGTGAGTGTTCTATGAAAAGGGATCTTCATCTGCCCCTTTTAGATGCTAAAGAACAGAAAAACTTGAATGATTAGGTGGGGAAGACAAGTATCAGCAGACATTAAGGATAAAGAGATTTAAAGATGGTTTGAATGGGGAAAAAAGTAACTCCTCTTGTATTTTGAAAGGAATTTTTTAAGCATGAGAGACAACCTAAATAGAAATTTAAAAAGAGATGTCTGTTTAAAAAAATCTAAAAATAGATGCATTATAATCATATTTGGAAGGCAAATGAATTACAATTAACAAAATGCCCTAAAATTTCCATCAATGGAAAAATTCTGATTTCAGTATTCAAATACTGAAAAATTCTGACAAATTCTCTTTCAGTAAAATGGTGAATAAAAGTTTTCAGTCAAAACAGAAAATTCAGATTGACTTGTAACAATGATTGTAGCAATACTTTCTGCTAATGGTGAGGAACCTGAGAAACACAGAAGTTAAATGTAGTGTTGTACAATCCAGTTTCAAAACAGGAGATAGAAAAAAAGATATTTTACCAAGTGTAAACCTGTAATCTGAATTCCTGTCTAGATTTCCTTCCTGAAAATGTTGCAGACCTGTCTTTAAGGATGACAAAGCTCATCTAGTTTATTTACTCCTGTCGTTGTGTAAAGGGTCACAGAGTACAAATATGATCTTGTTAACTGCCTTACATAAGAGAA
This sequence comes from Rhipidura dahli, assembly GCA_013399225.1. Taxonomy (NCBI): domain Eukaryota; kingdom Metazoa; phylum Chordata; class Aves; order Passeriformes; family Rhipiduridae; genus Rhipidura; species Rhipidura dahli. The sequence continues at coordinate 37,325 of VXAC01000515.1, forward strand.
GCGGAAAATATTGAAAGAGTTTCTGGGTTTCTGTATTCTGCTTTGATTTGGAGATTTTTTTTTCTCTTTAAAACTTGAACTCTGCCCTAAGAAGACCTTGGAATACAGAGAATTCTTCACAGGCATAAATGAATGTTAGGAAATTAATTTTCATTTTAGTTATGACAAGAAAGGTCTTTACCAGAAAACAGAGGAAGATGAACTAATACCGCCAAAGAGTATTTCATCTCCTTCTTACACGCTTCTTTGAGTTTTCCTGAAAGTTAACAGCTGGAGCCATTTAGAGAGACTTTACACTTGTACAGTTATGCACATTTTTGTAAGGAATGCTGAAGCAGGCTATTCTGTTGTCAATTAAAAATTTAATATAAATATACACATGGCAGAAAGACAACCCCAGCTAAGTGGGAAGGAGGGAATAGGACAAACTTGCAGACCATGCCACCCTTTGGGCCTTCCAAAGCAGTCCTACCACGACTATCAGTGACAGCAGAAAATTATCATTGTAGTCACTATTAAAGCTATCTTAAATTTCACATTAGCCTCAGTAAGACCAAGGACTTAATCTGTTGCTTTTTGAAGGGGGAAGGCTTGAGGTGGGAGCAGAAGAAGCTGAAGTGCAGTGAGGGAAGTGTCACTACCTAAGCATCAGCTTCATGGGCGTGTTTTGTGTCTGTATGGAAAACACGTCCCCCCTTATCTTATGTTTATTTTAATAAAGTGTCACACAGACAAAGTACACAGGGAGAAATACCAATATTTATTTAAGAGCATTCCCACCCACCTGTATCCCTCACGGAGCACCCCATTGCAGTGCTGGCACGTAAATTTCACAGCAAACATCTGCACACAGTAGCCTGCAAATGGTGATAACAAAGCACTCAATCTGCTCTGAAAGCAGGGGGTTAGCACAATGGCATCTGCTCTTATATCTATTCCCACTGTCAGCATGCAAAATGCAAAGAAACCAGAAGACTGGAAAAAGAAAAAAATGTGGTGTCTTTAGTACAAATGACAAATACTATAAGGAAACAATATCTCCTAATTTATTATCATGCTGGGATATGTTCCCTTTGTGTTTATAAATGAAGTTAGTTTATAAGTGAAAACAGATTTCCTGGCTGTTTTGAGAAAGAAATAAACAAGACTCTGAACTGTTAGAAGTAATAGGAAGAAATTCCTAAGAAATAGCTTGTCTCAGATCAGCAACTCATCTTAACATATTTATTTATAATGTGAGCAAGGGAAGGGCTGCAGAAGTCATTTAGATGGATTTCTGTCCCCCATAACATCCTCTTCTCTAAACTAGAGGGATATGGGTTTGATGGGTGGATATTTATACAGACAAGAAAGTGGTTGGATGGTCCCATCCAGAGGGTTGTGGCCAGCGGGTAACAGTACTGATGGATAAGCTCCAGAGTCTTAATAGATATCTTTTTTAAAAAGAAATAGGAAATAAATAAAGATCTTTCTTCAGTAAAAACAGCAGAGCTCTACAAGAAGGAGCATTTCACCTAAAAATTGAGGGCCATTGTACTCTACTAGAAAGTTGACTCTCTGCCCAAAGTTCTCTGAACAGGTAGTTTTGGACCATGCTTTGACGCAACATTTTTTGTTAACTTTTTCTTGTGAAGTATCACATCATAACACCCAGACATGAGGAAAAACAGAGAAAAAAAAAGTAAAAAAAGAAAAGTTTTTTTAAAAAGTTACCTGCTAAATATAGGGAAAAAACAGAAAAAATAAATTGATCTTTTATTATATTTTCCAAGGTAACTATTTTTTTTTTTTAACCAATACACAATTTCCATACATGAAGATGCAGTTGGTATGTACTGCAAGATTGGTTTTCTTTTAATAAACAACCCCATTTCTTCAATAAGGAGACAGGTACCTGAAGAGGCATGAAAGAGCTACAACAGTTTCACAGGAGCTAATCTTAAGAGCTATATAAATTTTGTCCTGAAATGATGTTATTGTGCAAAAGATAAATACCACAAGAAATCTTCTCATTTAAGAGAGCTTGCAGCTAACTTCCACAGGAAAAAAGAAACAAAACACCACTTAGAACCCAAGAGTATTTGATGGATGAGGAAAGTGTAGGGAGTTTTTTTTTTTTCTCTGTATTTCTTCTCTGTAGGTATTTTTACCAGTAAGTTAAACTACAAAAGTAAATCTCAGCCTGAGTGGGATGAACCTCACAGAACTCATTTCTCCTCGGTCAGTCTTACACCTCCAGAGTAAATGCTAAATATTTTAGGTAGGAATTAATGAATTTTGCCGCATTTCCAAACCTTTCTTTTCCTTGGAGCCATCAGAGCAGCTCAGTGTGCTGTACTTTCTGCTTCACTGACCCCTCTGTGCCCCATGTTTCAGGTCCTGTTTGAGGCAGGGCTTAAATCTTTGATGAGGAGGAGTTCGTGTCTGGATCTCAACAGCTCTGGCTTTGGGGTTAAGGCAATAAGTAACAAAGAAATTAAAACACCCGTACTGCACTCTAAAATTAGCCATCCTTACATTGCTGAAACACATTTGAATGATTTAGAATCATTTTGGATTTCAGGAACCTGAATGGAAAGGAAATTATTTGTATTTTTATGTAGCCCTTGGTGGTATTACAGGACTTGACTGAAGTAGGAACCAAGTACTTTTAAAACCTGAGTATTATTTAACTTAGCCAACAGAGATTTAGATGTGGTAGAGAACTGTTAATGGAGAGTGAAAAGTTAATGCTGTTGCACATCAGAAGGCAAAATTGTGTCATCTGGCAACCTGAATAGAAATGGTTCATTACAATGAAACACCACAGGGAAGAGACTTCTTTAAGAGAAAAAAAAAGAAGGAGAAAGGAAATGACTGAACAGAAGGAAAGGAGGTAGCAGAACATTGTCAAAAAACAGCAATTCAGAAAAACAAGGTGGATTTACAGTTTTGGCAAAATCGCTGTGCTCTTCCTGCCATATGGGTTGGAATTGCTCCATCTGCCAAGGGCAGGATCCGAAAGAGGTTTTGTGCTGCTCCTTCATGGAGTAATGGTGCAAGTGGGGAAAAAAAATGTAAAAAAAGAACTATAGGAAGTGAAAAATTACTCATTTTTTCACATTTTTCCTGATCCCATGGTCATGGAGGACCCAAAGGTGGTTTAGGATCCTTTGCAGACTCATTTGCCTTCCAGCCATGAGGAAAGGCCATCTCTCCCATACTGGCTTCTTGCAACCATGAGAAGAAGCCTGGAAAAACGCTGGGAGTTTACTTACGTATTTCCTAAACTGGCTTTTAATGGTGGTGTTAACATGCACTTTAATGCATACAGGGAGCATGTAGAACACAGTAAAATCACTTGCGTAATTTAAAAACATGACACAAATGATTTTTTTCTTAAATTCTCCATGCAGCTGTAGTGAGGAGAGCTTAATTAAGCTAAGTCTTGTCTCTATTAAAAATGAAGTCCAGATCAAGGCATTACAGCAATTAACACTGCTACTGCACAGCAAATTATAAAAGAATAAACAAATTTGATGAATTTACCTTCATGTTATGCAAAAAGCATATTTGTTTCCTCACTGGTTAATGATTAAGCTTTCCATAAAAAAGAGTATTAAATATTATATTAGAATATACATTAAAATATCCTGTATCTTTCTTTGTAATTACAATTGAGTGGTGTTTCTAATTTTTGTGGGAAAATCTTTATATTAAGAACAAACCTATGCACAAAAATATGTATGTGGTGAATACACACAGGAAAAAAAAAAGCTTCATGTTGAACTTTCCTCAACCTTCCCTATGTGTTAAAGGCTGCATTACAGTTTCAAATGCATTTATCTCAGTAAAGTGTGGAAGTGTTTCTTCTTTATTATATTTTTCTCACCAAAGACATTATGTGAAAAAAAAAATGTAAATCTCACACCAAAGGTTCTGCCTTCACAGAGGCTTCATGACTGTCAACTATTTTTATCCATCATTCCTGGATGTAACAGAAAAGAAAGCGGGTCTTTTCCTTTTTTTTGTCACCTTCTCCTGTAAGAAAAGGAAGCATCTTGTCCCATACCAAAGTCTGAAACCTCCCTGTGCTCTGAGCTCACCTCAGTCCTTTTTGTCCAGGTAGAAGAGACTCCTCCTGAATGGGATTTGGCACAGAAATGCTGGGCTACCCCTTTTAATAGATGCTCTTGAAGATATTTACATTTGACTGCTCTCAAGTGTTTAAATCCACTTTACTTGGAACTGAAAGCCACTGCAGAAATCCACCAAAACCAAAAATCTGCCCAGAGAAAGCTTCATGAACACACACATGGAGATCTTACCCTCATTTTTATTTTGACATTTTTATTTGTGATTTATCATCAAGCAGGATTTCCTTCTCCCCTCCAGCTCCCACAGAGCTGATGATACTTTTTTTTTTTTTTTCAACACTGCCTTGAGGTATGACAAGCAGGGAAGATTAATGACAAAGAATAAAAGTCTCTTGCTATTGAAGTGATAACTCCACCACAGCAAACCACGTGTAAATCAATAACTCTGCCCTGCAGTGCCAGGGAACATCTTGTCCGTGGGGCTCTGACATGGCTGCAATTCTGGGGTGGCACCAAAGGTGTGTCACTGCATTTCCTCCCAGCTCACATGAACACATTTATTCAGTCTCTGGATCAGTGAGGACAAATATAATGAGGAAATTCTGTGATGAAACAGCCACTCCTCAGCAACAGTCAACACCTGCATATTATTTGCAACAATTTCCTTTTAGCATCCTGGTGAGGTTAGATCAAGAGCAAACAATTATTTTCAGGCTTTTTTTATTTGTTGGGGGTTTTTTGATTGTTGTTTTTTGGGGATTTTTTTTGCAATTGCTTCCTCAGCCAACTACAGATCATACATTTCAAAGTTCCTCCAGATTAAAGTGGTACAGTAATACCTGTGCGTCTTGTATGGGTAGAGTGCAAGTTATCAGTGTTTAATTTAGCAATCTAATAAAAGCTAGGGGTAAAAATTGTGCTAAAAGCTAGGTTTGCACGCCTGCTTTGTACTGATTCCATTCGTCCTTGTGCGTATCTGTGCAGTCAATAAAATGAAACAGTAGCTTTCTGTCAATCAATGGAGCAAAAGGTAATATCCATAGAATATTTTTTCTCTCAAAATTAATACACTGATTTCATTAATCCATAATGTCCGTCCTCAGCTCTAAGAGTACTGTCTATGCATATTGCTTTAAAAGTGAAGTAAAGATATCTGAATTTCTTTGTCTCACATGTATTTCTTTTCCCTGCAGTTTCTACTATATGGCAAAACATTTAAATAATGAAACCACTTGTTTTAAATGCCTTGCTACACGGGAACTGCACACAGGAATCATTTCTGTAGAGACAGAAACACTAACATGCTGCTGCTGGCCTTGGGATCTCTTTAACAAGTGTAGCACCACTAAACACCTTCTAAGCCTGTCCCCTTCAGAGATGAATTTGAGCACAAATTTAAAGCATGGAGATGGGCACAGAAAGCTGTTGGGAGCCTGGAGATGGTGAGAAATAATCTTGTCAATCACTCTCTTAGTTTCCCACTTAACTGACACACATCTGCATTAATGCATGGGGTTTTTTTTTCCCAGGTCCCAGTGATGTATCCAAGGGGAATTAAAGGCTGGGAAAAAACCCAAAAAATGCTAAAAGACGCTGTCACTGACTGGTTTATTGCCACGTGAACATCAATCCTTCACTCGGGGCTACTGGTATTCGTCAAAATTTGTGTTTTCCCTCCTCACCCTGCAGCTTTACTCCGTCTCTGCCCAAAATAACAATTCTGCTGCTCGGGGTGTTTCACTGCGGCTGAAGCGGCGCTCGGGAGGCGTGGGGCTGCTGGGGAAGGTGCTGCTCACTCACAAAGTGGTGATTTGATGAAGTCTGTTTCCAAAGAGGCCCTCACTGCACCTGGAACAAGAGGCATGGCTAGCACCCCTTTCTTTCTGAACGTGTTTTTTGCACTATTCACACCAGGGCATTGGACTTCACACAAGATGGAGAGGTGCAAAGATGTTTATTGTGCAGTGAGAATTCCCTAAATACCAGCCCACAAACAGGGTATCACCTCACATAAACAGGCAAGATAGAATCCCAGAGCGTCCCCCAGTCACCTGGAGTATTGCCTGGATATCACCTGATGCCTCAGATTTTAACTTTTCTATTTTCCAAACCCTGCAGTGCCCAGTGTGTCACTCTGGAGTTGCCTGTTCCCTGTTCAGTGCTGCTCTCTGTGCTGGGCACACACAACAAAGCCTCTCCGGGGCTGCTCTCCAAGGACACCCAGCCCCTCCTGGGCCCAAAAAGTATCAACCAAAGAGCCTCTGAGGGGGGCAAGCTGAGGGCAATGCCATCATTAACTGAAGCTTTAATTGGAGAATGAACCCTGAGATGCAAATGAACCAAAGCTATAAAGGTGGGAAGAACTCGTGGCCTCTCGGGGTCCATCTCGGGGCCCATCTGGGCAGCAGCCTCTGGCTCCCCAGGGGTACCTTTGGAGGCCTTTCCAATAAATTCCCACCTTTATTCCCTTTATTTCTGTCTGGGCTCTGTTTTCAGGTGGCCTCTTAAGGCATCAACCTATGATGGTAATAGGTGAACAATACCCTGTAAGGTCACAAACCAAAATCTTCCCACACAATCGGTCAAGAAGGCCACAAACTCTTAATTCCCTTTTCCAGCCCATCTCAGGTGACCTGGATGTGTTTCCATGGTTACATCCAGGCCTAGGGAAGAGGCCCATTCCAGGCCTTCCAAGCCTGCCTTTTATAACATCTATAGTGTAACCCCACATGGTTTTATGACAGAAAACAGGAGAGGGCTTCCACAGAGTGATTAGGATGGAAATATCCCCCCAAGCGACCCCTGCTGAAAGACAGGGTGCTTTAATGGGTGATCATTTTCTCTTGTGCATCCTCCTATTTCACTGCCACTTTTTTTTTTCATCCCCTGTGAATATAAAAAACAAATGATTAAACACAAAAAAAACCCCACCAAAACCACCAAAATATGTATTTGAGAGAATAAACTGCAATGATCCTCTTTATTAAAAAGTTGCATAATTGCCAGGTGAGGTGAAGAGAAGCCAAAAAAACCAGCTCTGATCACAGACGCCATATAACAAATCTTCCTTTCATCTGTCTGAGTATTTACCTAAGACTTCAGTGACCTGAGTGAGGTTGAGCAGGATAGGCTAAGAGTAAGGAAAGACAAAAAATACAGGATTAGGATACAGAACTTCTTTCTTGCTCCTTTAAACACACATGACTGCAGGGTTTTATTTCATTTAATTTCTCGTTCTGAGCAATAATTTTAAAATATTTATAGGGTAATGAAAAATATAAGCAGAAGAGTAAATCACCATTTTAGCAATATTTTTTTTCTCAATGATTAAATGGTAAAACAACAACAAAGTTTGGGCATTTAATAACCACGGGTAGAAGCATCAAGTCAGAAGAATGGCAGATCTGTGGACATCAAGAACAAAAGCCTGGTTTCTTTGTGGAAGTCTGCTCTCAATTAGGGTGCTATTGCAGTTGGAATGATAGTCATGACTAGGACCCCTTTCTTTCCAAACATGTTTTTATGACAGGAAATAGAAAAGAGAATTCACAGCATTAATAAGACGGCAATATCCCTCTTGATGACCCATAAATATGCCATTTATTGCAGTTAAACTGATTCTTAAGACTGCAAAAAAAATCATACACTCCACTTCCATTTTGTAAAGCAGGTATTTAAACAGATGTATGTAAAAGAGAAAGAAATGTACTGACTCAGATTATTTTAAATTCAGGAGATAGAATGTGGATGCATTTATCAAAACTGCGTCTCGTTCCATAACAAATGCAAAAAAAAAACAAAACAAAAAAACCAAAAAAACCCCAAAAAAACTGGCATTCTGGTTAAACAGGTCCTTTCTTTGGTTGTCCACACAAAAGCACTGAATTATCTCAGTTGCATTACCAGAACTGGCACAGAAAATGGAAAATCTTAAGGAGTGAGAGGAAGAACCAGCTGAGTATTCTGAGTGCTGCAAAAAGATGAGGCGTTTCACAACTTTCGTCACAGCACTTGAAAACAGAGGATGGCAATCAACAGCTGCTGAACACAAGATGCCATTTTCAAGGAGGCAGGAGGAAAAGCTGACATGTCCGTAAAGTTAAAAACCACACAGAAACTCCATTTCCTTCAAATGGTCAGCTGCCACCTGTGTGTGCCTGCGTTGCTAATGAATTGCTGACCTTCTGCCAAGGCAGCTTGCCATGGTTACAGCGAGAATTGTGAGCTAAAGGTCCCAGGTTTATTGCAGATTTCACTGGAAATGCACAAGCCCCGTGCCTGCACCGTGACGAGCTTAATTCTTCGAGAAGGAGAGAAACCTGAACAGATTTACATGACAGAAAGCAGAGGGAAGGAGTGAAATTAAGCATATTAGCAGGACTAGATGATCAGGATGCTGGAAATAGCCTCACTGATAAGGACTGTGGAAATAAAACCATCAGGGATTTACAGCCTCCCAGCTTGTATTGCAATTTCTCACCAGGTGTGCAGTGCATGGCTGGAAGAGCCAGTGGGCTTCCCAGGTCAATCTCCTTCACACAGCAGGTCTATGCTGTCCTAAGAACACATTTAAAAATAAAATACACACACACACACACACACACAAAAAAAAAAAA
>VXAC01000515.1:46025-61458 GCA_013399225.1 Rhipidura dahli
AAAAAAAAAAAACCCACCCCCAAAAAAAAAAAAAAAAAAAAAAAAAAAAAAAAAAAAGGAAAAATCACTACTCCCAACAACAGCTTGAGAAAACAAAAATACCCCCAAAAACCAAACCAAACAAACAGAAACACAAACAAACTGAAAACCAAACCAAACAAAAAGCCAAAACCAAAACAACAACAAAAAAACCCCAAACCAAAACCAAACAAAAAAAAGCAACCAAAAAACCCCACCCACAAAACAACCCAATTTCATGTAGGCTGAAATTCAAGAAAATAATCAGCTCGTAACACACAGAGAAAAGACAGAAAATTCAAGAACAATGGATGAGCTTCAAAGCTGGGACAAGTAGAAATGTGTGTCTGAGGATGGCCACCCCCTAAGCAATGAATTTTTAACATGTGTGTATTTGGCCTATACATATTTTACACTCTATATATAGATAAATAATGTATTTATTATGAATATAATGCATATAATGTATTTATCATGAAATAATATATTTTATACATGCTATTACATGCACAATGTATCTTACAATCTTAGCTGTATTATATATATTAACCATATACACTAAACCCCTCACTTTTATTTCAATATTTTTAAACAAGCCAATTTTGTTATGATATTTAAAATCTCAGTGCTGTTGAGTTCTGACTGTTTCCTTTGAAGCTCTTGGCACCTGCAGATTTCAGAATTGAAGGTACTATAAGGGGAATGGAAGTGTCAACAATGTTAAAATTATGTGAGGCAAAAAGGGAAATATTTTTTTAGGGAAAGCTTTGCTCTCATAAAATGAGACATGCATAGTTATGAAGGATCATGTACATTCTGGAAGATAACTACTATTTCTGGATTAACATTATAACCAACTGCTATCTCTGAATTTTGTTAGAGATTATTAGTTTTAGATATCACTTACGAGCCCAGATGAAAAGAAGAAAAGATGAAATACAGATGTAAATCATTTATGTAGGCACCTCAGTTCAGGTTCCTGGAAATTCCTTATTCCATGAGGATGTTCAGAGCTTACAGCAAGTGTGAGCAGAGTCAATGCACACCAGAATTTGGACTGATCAGAGCTTAGACATAAGAAAGTGAAGAACTCATTTGAACTCCTGATAGTAATAGCCCAAATGTACTGAGAATGTAAACAAATTAAATGCATTTAATGATCCATTAGTGGGCGCAATTCTTAGCACTTCCATTTTTAAGTGGCTTGATGCTATTAAACTAACAATTTATGAGTCACTATGTAATACAAATAAAACAGCAATTATGCTGAAATGCCACCTATTACATAACATAAATACTATCAAATGCCTGTAACTCATCTGAAGGGAGAAAATATTCCTATCTTAACTGCAGGGGGAAATTGCTGAACTTCCCACACAATTTCTTCAAAGTTTTTGTTTACACATTTTTTTTTTAATCATAATATAACCATATAAGAAAACATTAATTTATTTCTGTAATGAAAATGCCACTACTTCTTATTAAAAATTAACAGAACTCTAATGGTCAAGATGAATTCTAATTCTTGGTTTGAAGTACTCAGTCTTCCAAGAATTCCCCTCCTCAAGCATCCCAGAACTGGAGCTGATCAGAGAAACTTCGGGAGAATCTTGTCCCACCAGAATACACAGTTCTAAAAACTTGAAGTGTTCTTTGTGATCTTAGGTGATTTCAGGGTCATTTTAGTTTAGACTACATTTAGGAAATGAAATTGAGGTAATATGAAATCTTTTCCATGGAAATAATATTTACCTCTCTTTTCTGAGACTCCCTTTTTGAAATAAATTCCACTTTGATATTTTTTAATGGCAGGGAGATCAAAAAGGAAACTTAAATTAGAAAAAAGATGTTTTGAACTGAATGCTTCTGAAGGAAAAAAATTTTTCCTTTGGAAAATTAAAAAAGATGTTGTATGACAAATGGGTTTAAACTAGAAGGCGGCGTTTGGCATGCAGATCTTTCCATGGATTCAATTCCTATGCCCTCACAGAAATGCCTTTCTGAGCTTTTTTAAACAGGGACATTCTTTGCAAAATGGTTTTGTAAAAATGTTTTCTTACCATTGTGTGCACCTTTCTCTCATTTCTCCGCCTGAGACTTCCAAAGCCTGTCCCCCTGACCTAATTATCTCGTTCATCTCCTCTTGAGAGGAGAGCAAACTGCCAAACAAGGCCTCTTATTCTTGCTTTTCACCTAAAAAGCCAGTAACAAAGGCAGAGCAGCCCTGCCCTAATGACCCTCCCCTCCCCATCCACGAAGGGAACCTTCCCAATCCCAAGGGAAAGTTTAGGGGACACATTGCAGCAAATCCCCCTACTCCCACTGCACAGATTATTTGGCTTCTCTGGGGAATCTCTGCTCAATTTTAATAAATTCAGTGAAGTATTAAGTGGCCAAAGCCACTTTGGTGCTACATTAAATTAGCTCTGCATTACAATGAAACTCTTACGGCTGTACTTGTGATACTCAAATTAATTTTCAATTAATTCATTGTAATTGGTGCAGCCACACTGGAGTGAACTGAGGAGCTGAGGTAGACATGACACTCAGAAAAATAAGTAATTTCCATTAAATGTTAAGTGCAGTTAGTGCATTGTGTTTTCAAGTTATTGTTCCATTTCTGTAGATTTTTGTAAATACACATCAGATTCATGAATAGTGGAAGCTGAACAAGAGCCTTTTTTTTTCATAAATCCTTAACAATGGTTTGACCTGCCCTTTTTCTTTTATTTATTTTCCAAGAGCTATTTCAAATTATCTTTCTACAGGTTTGTGGATCTCCTCCTACGACAGCTATCCTGTTTAAAATTATGAAGTGCAGGCACTACCTGGGAAAACAAAATCTGGTTTCTGCGACATGTCAGGCAGGCAAACATTTCCACATAAAGATGCCACTCTGGAGCAGCTGCTGAAGACAAAAGCATTAGGATGAGTATTTCAGAAGGGCTATTCTACCTCTGTTGTACATAAATTCTTAAATGTTGTATTTCAGAGTTGAACAACACACACAATTATTTTTCTTTTCATACATTTACACTAAATTGTATTTCAAAGTTGGGATGTCCTTGAGAGGTAGAGGTTCGTACATGTAAGTACAGAGTCCCTCTGAATCATACAAGAAACTTCTCCTTTTCTGTGTCAATGTGATTTTCAAACACAGCAGGAATTGTCTTCTGGAGATCCCCTGGAAGAGCTGGAGCACACTTTAAATGAGAAAGCTGTGCCATGTACCTAAAACTGTTATTGTCCTGTCCCAGGTGTAGCCTCACTCCACATGCAATTCAGAGTTAAATCTGAATTGTTCAGATAATAAGGACCTACATAATACAATGACACTCTTTCTTCCTTTTCTCTGTATCCTTCAAAGGCAAAACTAATAAAAAATATCTTTCAACTCCATGTTCTAAGTATCTCCAATCTTGGCACCTTTTTTTTTTCAAGTTTGAAGAGGATCGTTTTAACAACACTGAAAAGTTTTTAGTTTTTGAATAGCAAATTTTCTTAAAATTATCCTTCTTTGTGGATATTTCTTAGTTTAGTTCAAATACAAAGGGAAAAGATTTTGCTAGAAATTCATTACAATAATTATCATATTTGGCTATTGTCATATTCAAATTAAGTAGAGGGCTGCATAAATTGCAGAGATAAAGTGAATTAGTAGTTTTTCACATTGTTTTCTAAATACAGCACTTCCAAAGAGATGGCTGTCTTGACAGCTCTGATTCAAAAGTCTAACTTGTGGTAAGTTACCAAATCTTTTTTGTTCTGACATGTGGTTTCCTGAAGGTATAATTGCCAGACTGGAGAATTTTGGACTTTGATGCCTCAGAACAGAAAATTACTTGAACTACTATTGTACATAGTAAGAAACAAACCATTTTTTCATTAAATAATCCAGCAGCAGGTCACTAATTTTTCCCCATTTTCTTGCCATCTATTCCTTGACAACTTTTAAAATAAACCTGCAAACAAATTTTTGCGAAACTGCTGCTGTACAAATTCCTGAACAGAGTATAATTCTCAATATTCCAACCTGTCTCTTCCACAGACTTATAACCAATTGGGCCATAGACACTAAAAGTGAGCACTACTTCCACGACAAAATATTATCTCTCTTCCAGCCTGCAATAATTTTCTATTCAGGAAAGAAAATGAAAAAACTTGGAATTTTTTTAAAATTATTGTTATTATTCCACTATGCAAAAGCATGCCTCCCTTTAGAGAAATTAATTATTCTGTAGCTATATTTTGATGGGTGTCTTAATTCTAGTCACACAGCCTTTTTATCTCTCCCTGTGGCCCTACTCTCAGTCATAAAAGGCTAAGTATTTCCTTGTTTATTTTTCATTGATGGAGCAAACTCTTAGATGTTCCAGGCAGTAGGACTGGTACAGGTAGTAAAGATGTCTCCTGGTGGCTGCACTCGTGATACAACATTAGTGAAGAAAAGCACTTCAGACAGTTCCACTTCTAGGAGCCCAGACTTGAAAGTCACTGGATGTGTCAAAACACATTATTTGTTTTCAAAGACTTAACTCTGAAGCTCTAACCTGCAACCTCTGTGGTGGAGAGATTAAACATTTCCTTCAAAGGGAGGTGGGAGTCTTCAGTTAAACAAAACAAAGTGTAACTGAAAAGCACTTTGCAAGGCTAAATCCAAGTAAAAAATATTTTTAAACAAACGCTTTTGATATTATCTGTTGTCTTCCTCAGATAAGGACTGCCTGTTTGTGTCTGCTATAAACTTGTTTCCTTGGCTCAGTGTAACACAGCCCATTATATTTTGGGATACAGTTCAAATATGCCTTTTTTTTGTTTGTTTATTTTAGAAGTGGATGGGACACCAGTAAAATAAAACAAGTAATTTATTTATTTCTAGTGTAAGGTAGTACCAGTGTAACCTTAATTTACTTCTGTAAATGTTCCCTTGAGCACTCTTTCACTCTTTCTTGTTATAAAAATCAAGGTCTTCCTTCAAGACAGAGATGGTGAATTCTTTGTTACTAGAATTTCTAAAATGCTTGGGGACCAAAAGCACCGAACAACACAAATATATCACTTTTATACTGCCTATTGCTATTTTCATACTGTCTTTCAAAATCCACTTATCTTCAACCACACTTTTAGGGAAGATGGCTTCTTAATTTTGCTTTAAGTATTCACTATGTACATCAGTTATTCAGCAGAAGGAACCATTAATTGTGATTATTCTATCTTTCCATCATTTACAAAAATAGACCACACACAAGAGGTAGCATGCAGCCAAAAAAAAAAAAAAAAACACCAAAAAAAAGGGTTTCCAAGTGAAATTTTCAGTGGTTGGAAGCTTTGAGTGGTTTACAGTAAAATTGTAAAGATAATTCTACTTCACAAGATCACTGTTAAAAACAAAATGAGAAGGATGGATGGATCAAAGCAACAGATCAAATATCTCTGATTGACTATTTGATTTATTTTTTTTTTTTTTTGGCAAACATCTTCCAGTGTGAAGTGGGCAAAATCAGAGGCTCAGATTCCCAAACAATACAACAGAACACACAGAACTTCATTTGGACTCATTATGTGGAATCTTGCTACTTCTGATGTACTTGAACTGTCAGCATCACCAAGCATTTTATTCACTTACTTTTAAAAGTCTTTTCCTATGTCTCTTAAAAAAAAAACCTCAATCAACCAAAAAAAAACAGCCAAAAACCAAACAAAAAATAATCCTAACCAACAAACCAAAGCATTAAGTAAACTAAAAAACCTACAATAAACAAATGCTTTAGCTATAAAACTGATATTATGGACTTACTGAACCCATACTATATAATGTGATCTGTAAGATGTACATTCCCAAAATTCTCCAATTATAAGAATCAGGAAATAAACCTTTTCTTGTGTCTTAACTCTGGTTGTTAAACTTCACATTAGTCTGCATTCTTTCAAGTTTTATTTCACCACGAAATATACCAAACTTAAGTAATTACATTTTGAGCCAACTTTGACTCAGAATCTTGCACTTCTCCAAAAAAAAAAAAAAAAAGTACGTTATTTGTGATATTTAAATAAACATTTATGAACAAAAATGCATTTGGGGGAAGGTGCCCACTTCATTTCTGTGGGAAAAGGGTTGTGATATTCGTTATCACATCTCAGATTTTTTAACCACATCTTTGATTTTTACTATTTAGCTTTAAAAATGCTTTTCTTATCAGGTCACAGGTGGAGCTACAGCATCTGAGACTGCAGCGCTCAGCCAACAACAAAGCTAATGCTTTCAGGACAAACACAAAACAAATATTACTCTGTGTCCTTTAATCACCTTCCTCGTGTATTGAGCCATTATTGAACTGATGGAAGGGAATGGGATAAATACATTTTAGGCAAGAATAGGCACATTCATGCAAAGCACGTTCATTACTTTTAAAATGCAATACTCTTCTCAGGAAGCCCTTTTAACGATTGGTGATGGACAAAGATCAGAATTATTTTCTCCCATTTCATTCTCTTCTTTCTCTGACATGGAAATGGCCTCCGCTGAAAAACATGTCTTGAAGGAGAATTTCGCATTTCATCGACCAGGTATTTCCTCTTATTCTTAGTTGTTTGGGGTTTTTTTCCCTCATATTTTATACACAAGACTGGAAGGGGGAGACATGAGGGGCAATAAAGGCTGAGCACTACAACCCACTTCTCCAAGTTCAGTAAAAACATAAATATGGAGAAAATTGCTTCATATAATGTGTGTCATTTGATTACCCCTCTGCTACTGGCTGTGTGTATATATAATTATAGAGACAATAATAAGAGTAAGCAGAAGCCTATTTCACTCCTCTTGGTAAATTTTTCTATTTGCTATTTTTTAAAAAAATAACTCCTCTGGATTCTAGTCTTTTTTTGTTTATTTAGAATGGCATTTCAATGGATTTCTATGTCCTATGTCCCCCTTCCTAATTTTCCCCTTAAAGCAGAAACAAGAGACATATTTTCAGGAAGTCTTGACCACTCATAAGCCACTTATCATAAGGAGGAAAAGGAATGATGTGGCATACGCCTCAGTGTAATTATTTTCAGTATTATCTATATTGCATCTTTATATCTGCCAAATGAACCTCATCTGGCATTATGCTACAATAAAGAAAATAAATAGAAATCACAGGTGTTGCCAAAGGAAAATGTTAACTTCATTATTGCACCTTGAAAATATTGAAGTATTAAAAAAAAAAATGAAGACGATTAATTGAAATAATATGCCAGTAATCATTCTTTTGGATGTATTCTTCCTATTTTTATTTTAGCTCAATTGGAGGAATCTCATTAACCAAAATATATGAAAAAGTAACAAATAAATTTGCCCAAGTTGTCTAAGACAGTTTGTACAAAATAGAATACTTTTGCATTGGTTGGCTTCAGATTTAGGCATAGAATTTTTTCCAACAGAAGCCCAACTGGAAATCTAATTGTAAATCTAAGACTTAATGACTCTAATCTTGTTATTTTATGTCATTCCATGACATTATAACCTGGTAGTCTAAAAAGTGCTTCCAAAATCTGAATACTGATTTTCTACTCAAGTGGTAGATTTTTTACTTCTTGCTCAGGTTTTTTTCAAATACAAACTGATCTGCATCAAACAAAATATCAGCACGCATTATGAAACTTCATTATTTTTAAGTTTCATATTTAGTCCCTTTAACACACAACAATATGGAATATTTTCAGTCTTCATTTTTTGTTTATGCAAAAAAAGATTTAAAGTAGCACAAAAGTAACAATCACAATTCTATGACTTTTAATATGTTCTACAACATTTGAGCCATTCCTTGACAGACTAATTAAATGTCTCCATTTTGTAAAGTCCCCTCTGAGAATATTTTTATTGCAATCTCTTCAAAACAAACTATACTTATTTATAGAGGTTGAATATTTACAATTATTTTACTTGACTGCTGGTATTTATAATTTTAAACATAAATTATGATTATTTCTTTATCTGATTTTGTGTTTCTATTTAGTTAATTAGAGATCTGTGCCCTGCATTCAACACAAAGCTGTAACAAGTATTGTCATTACTTACAGACCTTTTACCTGATACTGATACAAGCCGCACAACTGAACAACCCACTCTGTAATTATTGAACATTTTCTACAGGTCAATTTGTATTTATTTTGTATTTTCATGGTAATCTTGAAGCATGAGAGGCTTGCATGCTATATTGACAGTTATTATTACAATTTATAAACCAAATAAATTGCTAATATCTTGAGTCATCCTATGAGTATATTTCAGCCTGTGCAACTGGTTTTGACTTATGTTCTTGCACTGCCTTAGAGTTTCACCCTTGGTTTTTGGGGTTTGGTTTTTCTTTTAATTACCTATATATTTTGAACAATGTCCTTTCCTTCACTTGACTTACAAAAATAATTTGAAAAATATTTCAAGACTTGTCTTTAACAGGACCTGTATATGTAATGAAGTAATTCTATCTTTTGAAAGACAGCCTCACTGGTAATAATTTTACATTTATCTTCATACACAATGAGAATACTTTTGTATTTCTGTTTTTTCACAAATAATGTCAAAACCATACACCAATCTAATTTCTCTTGCCTGCCAGAAATGTAATAATGTGCTTGAAAAAGATAAAATATCAGAACTAATGTCCAAATTCATTCTAATCAAGTTAATGGCTGTTTATAAAATACAATAATGACAGATTAATGTACCAGAAGAATACTGTAAATCACCTTACAAAATTATTTTACAAATGAAAACATTCATCTCTCCAAACAGAGAGGATGAAAAAATATCCACAGGAGATGTCCTTTTAGGAGTCAAGGACTAGACCTCAGTAAATCCTTGAGATATGCAACCATTCAGAACTCTGAGAATGGTATTTTTAGACTTCCCAGTATATACCATAAAGACTTGTGTGCAAACATTCATGTCAATACCATCCATTTGGGGATGGAAACACAGATGTCTAACCACAGCTGCAAATTTTTTCTAATTACCTGATACTTGGCTTAAAAATATAAGAGTTGGCCAGTAAAAAAATACTCAAGAAGTGGTTCAAATCAACACGAGAATTTAATGAAAAGTTAGACAAGATCGGCCCATCAATTTATTTAGTTATTTATTTACTTGTTTATTTATTATAATTCCTAATGCAATGAAATTAAATGCAGTTTATGAACAGCAAAGAAATGTCATGTCATAAATTGAAAGCATCAAGATCCTTGGTATGCTCTGTGGTGCTGTGCGTTATTCTATTTTTATTTCTTACAATTGCAAGGCAGCAGTGGCTTAGGACCTTTTTTCCATGGTTACTCTGCTTATTCTCACAAATGAAGGGAATATTAGACATGGTGAATGTGAAGCCAATGTTGAACAGGCCAGTTCTGTCTCACAGAAACCATATTTCATCTCAAATCTTGTCCAGCTCACAAACCCACGTGATCAAACCCATAGGAATCTGAAAACACGAGCACCATTTGGCTCTGCTTTTGGTATGTCACATTTAGACAATTACCCTTTTATATTTTACCTTTCTTCAGGAAGAACTCTGTCCAATCTCTGCCTAGAGTTTTAGGAGTTCTGTAGTAAGAGACTACGTGGGTTAAACTCAAATACAGACAAAGTTATATTGTGGAATTTTTTTTGCTGACATTCAGCCTGGCTGGGTGGTTTAATCTACTTATTTCACTTATCTGGTTTGGTGTCTGCTTGTTGAAGAGAATAAAATTGAATTCCCAAAAGCTAGCTTCTTTTATTGCCTCCTTGTCCGTAAAGTCTTTATAGTTTGCTCACCATTTATGCCTCAAATCAACAAACATGAGAGCTAGAAGTATTATTCTATTTTTTTTCTTATGTTCTGGTTCAATGGGCTTGTAAGATTTGGTTCTGATTCTTAATCTGCCCTGAAAATTCACACATCTGTGATGTTCATTTGATTACTTGTCTGTACAAGCATTGTCCTGCACCAGAGCACAAGCACTTCTTGCTGTACATTAGTGCTTATTCCCCTCTGCAATTATTTTACATAGCCAGGCTTTAAATAGTGAGACACAAATCCATCCAGGCTTTGCCAAGATCTACTTTTAGCTTCTCCTCCACTCTCAATTTTCTGCTAGGTATATGTGACTGGAATATAGCCAAAGTATGATTTATGTTGCAAATAGCGAGTGTGATTTAGGAACGAGGACCCCATTATTCCCCTATCAGTGATGGGCTCTACAGTCATATAAATCTCCCCACAAGAGCAACAGAAGACATAATGGGAATATGGCTGTCCTAACTATTATACCATTAAAATATAGAAGGGGAGGATGGCTAGTGAAGAGGTATTTTCTTTTGTGGAGATAACATGAATCAAATCCATTTTTTTACAGGTAAAAAACCCACAAACTCACACCAGCCAAATAATTTCCCTAGATCAATAGGACTAGAATTTTAATAATCAGATTACCTTAGAGCTCTTTCCTGGCAGTTGTACCATGGGACTAAGTGACACAGATGCTAATAAAATCTGCCTAAGTGGGACTTTTGGTGGGGAAGTCCAAGAGAACTGACACTATCACAGGATGAAGCAAACTTTACGTTTTGAGGTGTGGGAATAACTTTATTATCTAGCTCAAAAATTGACCAAAAATATCTTCAGCACTTTTTCATGTATCGACACTGGCAGCAGTGATATTTTTGGTTGGTTGATTGGTTTTTTGTTTGTTTGATTTTTCGTTTGGGTTTTTTTGTTTTTTTGTTTTTTTTGGTTTTTTTTAAGAATGTAAAAATTGTTTACTAATGTGCTCCTGCAAATTTTCTCAATGTTCTCCCATCCCTTCTTCTGCCATAGGAGAAAAACCCATGTAGGTCTCTTTTATTCTTTTCCCTTTTGCCTTTTCTTTACTGAAGAAAAAAAATAATTCAGAAACAGACTTTACCTTCCTTTCCTTTCAGTGCTCCTCTAATACATCAACAGCAGAGATTTCAAATGCACAGCCTGGTAATTTTCAGCTTTTGGCACTGTGAAAATAAGACAGCTCGATACCCTGCTGCTGATTTATACAGCAAACTCTGCACATTCCCTCAACACAGATTAAAGGGTGTGCAAGTCTCTTTGATGGGCAAGTTCAAAAGAATAATAAGCTTAGTATATCTTCTTCACCTGACAGACTAGCATAGTTACTCAGGCTAAATGGTTTAAATATGCTGATTTGTCAGTAGCTTTAAACTTGAAAAGAAGCCATGTTCAGTCATATTATGAGACTATAAACAGGGTTTATATATAGTATTTTCCAACATGCTAGGCAGTTGTGAACTCATGAATCATCTCTGGTGTTATACAACTAATTAGCAGCCAGCAGGAGTGAGGTTTTTGCAAATCAGGAAGGTCCTTATGTCATTTCTCAAACAAATACGCAAGTAAAACTTATAAATATTTTAGATCTATTTAGATAACATTGAACTGTGCATAAACCAGAGGTTTGCCTGTTCCTTTGCTTCTCCTGCTTTCAGTACTCCTTGAGATGCATGTCCTAAGCAAACGTTTTAAAAGCCTATATGATTTGTTTTGTTGTTATTAAGTGTGATGCTACAGAATTTATTTAAGCAGCAGTTAAAAGAATATGAAAAATATCTGCAAGTTTTCACCAGACACTTATAAGTCTGTCACCACCTCTACTAGTTTATAAATTAACATGATTTTCAGTATTCCCAGATTACGGCCATTTTGACATTTCTTATCCAGTTGATCATAAATCCTACTTCCAAAGTGCAATCCTTATGACTCCATTAAAATGCAGACATTATGTAAAATGGACAGTTATTGTTCATTAGGAACAGAGAATCACAAAATTACTTAGGTTGGAAGGAGCCTTAAAGATCCCTGAAGGTTCCCCATTGGCAGGGATGACACATCTCCCAGGTCAACAGGCCACATACAGTGGCACACAATCAAATAACAGACGATGCCATATCTTCTATTTTTAACATTTGAATTAAATTTCTGCCACTGTTCTGATTTATTTCAAAGAAACATAAAAGAATGAATAATGGGACAGGTGAGACCAAGAAGAAAGCATTGAGTCGGAAATAAAGACAATTCTCGTGATGAGATCCAAAAAGATGTCGTTTATTGAATCCCACCACGATCCGGAATCCCACAAAACAAAATAAAAGAAAATCAGGGTAGGGTAGGAGAAAAGGGTTTAGGTCCCGGTTGGTGATTAGAGCCACTGGTCTGCCAACGGCAGCCAGAGGAGCTCTGAGCCGGGCTGTTATACCTGAACCTAAGGTCCAAGGTATATCTAATAAAGGTTGAAGAGGCCAAGAGCCCTGGCTCACGCCTAAGGATCTGCTAATCAGCTCCTTGGCAAAGAGACCCTCTGTGCTTCCAACTAGTGGCAGCTGCAGAGAGCGCCCTCCCTCTCCGAGAGCTCTCTTTTATACACAATTTGGAGAGGTTGGGTCTGTGGATGTATCCTCCCCTTAGGCCCAATGTTATTGGGCATACTAATTAATTAGGAGGTCTCCTCCGCCAATGAGATGTTGTCGTCTAGGGGTAGCTGGTGGCTCGTTTGCATTGGCGGGAAGGGGCCTCATTAGTATGCCGGCCTGGATACATCCAAGTCACAGACCCAACCGTCTGTTTCTAATTTTAGGTCTCAAGTGCCAGGGATCCTTTAATATCAGCCAGGGGGCTGGGCACCCTTCCCTTTACTTTAAATGGGAATAAATTATTAAACTTTATTTTTAAGTCCCCAAAACATGTAAAAACTCTTAAAACTTCAACAATGGGCTTGCATTAACTGGACTAACATTAAACATTTACTTAAAAAGGGTTTTGAATGTATTAACAACTTTGAACTTCAACAACATATCAACATTAACTTTTAAACCTTCAACAATGCAGAAATTTTATTAGTCCTTCATATCTGACAGATTTTAAAAGCACACGATCTGTGATAAAATAATTTTGTACTGGACATTTTCAATATATTGCTCCTTCATGGCTCTCTAGTTTTAATTTTAAGCCTTTGTGAGAAAGGCAAAATAGAATAGGTAAAATATAGCAATTTCAATGTATTTTACCCAAACACAAAGCTCCTTATCACTTTAAATAAATTCCTGAGGCACTTTCCTGTTGTCACAATTAATGTATTTGGTCAAGTAGTGGACAGAGAGGAGAATGAGCTGAATATTTCAGTGGCAGTCCTTCTGATGACTAATAAAACTCAGAGAAAGATTTAATTTCCTGAAGTTTGCCTCTAGGAATGGAGTTCCCCAGTTTCATGTGGATGGAAGCTCCTGTCATCCATAGTTCTTTCATCCCACCTCAACTCTGGCTGAAACTGACACACCTGAGAGACACAAAAAGGGGCTTGTCCAGCCAACAGGGTGTTGTAGGAATGTGTAAAATTCTTTGAGTTCTTCACAGTCTTCTTGTTCCCCTTGCTCCTGGGTGATTCTCTGGTTGAATAGGGGAGAGCAGTTGGTATTCATTCTTGGAAACATGTGGTTAGGAAACTATATTTAGATCAGGATTGTGTATCCTGTCAGAACAAATGGACCCAAAGGCCATAGGTTTACCCAGGAAGTCAAAAAAAATTTTCTGTAAGACTTTATTGGAAGGATAAATTTTGTTTTCAGAAGAAAATTGTTGAAAAAAACCCACATAACTGGTATGTCAATTTGTATAAGGTGCACTCCTAATTAATGAGGACTTTGCTGTCGAACTTCAGCTCAGCTGGAATGAGGTGGTTTTTTCATGGAAATCAAATGCAAGCATAATGATTCAACCCTGAAAAACAAGGTCTGGGTTTTGCCAGCAAGACAGCAGGATACATAATGATACAACACTCTAAAAAATCACCTACTGTAATCCTGTTCTCAGTAGGAATCAATGTCATATTTGCTTTAAATATGCCATAGAAATCCTTCTTGCACAAAGCACTGGACTTCTTGACTCTATTCTAATAGTAAGAACTTATTCATTATGAAGCAATTAATTGTGCTATGGAAATAAGTCATCAAAAAAGCCTAAGCACAGAAATCCATTTTTTTTTCACCTTATTCTTTTTCTTAGCTTTGGAAAGGGAAAAGTTTGCACCTGTCATATGTTTTATACTGATCTTGTGACACTTCTGTACATAATGCCTGCAGATAAATACCAATATTTAGTGAAATCAGGGAAGAAACAAGCAGTAAAAGGATTTTTTTTTTTTTTTAATTCTTATAAAAACAACAGTTTAATTGGGGGATCGGGACTATGTATACATGCAAAGGTAAACAAAGGTCAGGATATGGAACTCTATTAAAAACTTTCAAGACACTCTAAGCCTTTTGAGAGTCAACAGTTGTAAAATACAAGACATAAATCCATTATAATCCACATATCAGCACATTACAACAACATTATTGCAAAAAGGGAATAAACAAGACTTGGGATATTGTTTAAATTTACAAAGCATCAGCTTGAACATAAGGGTGGCCTAAATATGCTTTCCTTTGCTCCACCACAGAGTACAGAGAGCAAAATAATGAAATAAGATATATGGTGCTGAACATAAAAACTGAAACATGACTTCCTTCCAAACATGATTTATAACACAACCACAGTGAGTACAAACCTATGAATCATTAGAGATAAAAAGAACAGCAACAATAAAATGAGACTTAGACCCCAATTTATTTCTGGCTTTCAGTTAAACTTTATGAAAGAGAGTTCCAGGATTTCTTAGCTAAATTGTGGAGAAATGCTATTAGGCTACTGAAATTGCTTAAGGGTTGGGGAATAGGCTGAAATCCACATTTGGGATCACATTTGCATTCGAAGTTCTAACATTCAGGCACTCAGGTACCTCATCTTCCCACGCTGAAATATTACCCCGTTTCCTCCTTTGAAATATTCCCAAAGGCATTTGCAACAACCACTGCAGCTTCCAAAACTGATGATTTACTTGGTCCTACACAATTTCTAATGTGTGAGCAAAGGCGACCAAGAGTTTTGCAAAGGGAACGTTTTCAAAGAAATTTTGTTATAGAGCAGAGAAAAAGAAGCACTGCATGACAAATAATACAAATAGAAATTGGATGCAAAAATCCGTTTTGTATGACAAAACCAGCCTGCTTTTCGGACGTCTTTCAATTCCCTTCCTTTCCCTTTCCTTTCCTGTCCTCTCTCCTCCCCTCCCTCCTCGCTGCTCCTTCAATTTTTTCTTTTTTTTCTTTCGCTCTTTCTACCTCTTTTTCTTTTTTTTCCCCCCTCTCTCTCTGTCCCCCCGTCTCTCACATTCAGTGTTCAATAAACCCACCCCAATCCCGTTGCCAAATGCTCTTGTTTGCACCTTCATTTGCCCCCAGGCCCTCCTGCCCCTTTCAATCCCCGGCTCCCAACAAGGGCTCTCAAGCCCCCCAGGCCGGGGCTGCCCC